>JAENRP010000248.1:644-66428 GCA_024741835.1 Diplocarpon mali
TAGAAAGGCGAGCACCTACTCTTGGTCGCAAAGTTGCAGATGATCCCCGCCGCGACGCCGAGGATGATGGAGGCCCAGGGGGTGATGAAGCCCGAGGCCGGGGTGGCCGCGACGAGGCCGGAGATGCAGCCGGAACACCAGCCGACCATGGACCACTTGCGCGCGAGCCGGTAGTCCAGCAGGCACCAGGTGATGGAGCCGAACATGGCCGTCAGGCACGAGTTCCAGCAGGCCATGACGGCGCGGAGGTTGGCGCCAAAGGCGGAGCCCCCGTTGAAGCCCAGCCAGCCGAACCAGAGGAGGATGGTGCCGAGGGTGATCAGGGAGACGTTGTGCGGGCGGAAGTTCAGCATCATCTTCTCCTGGCGTCGGCCCAGGACCATGGAGTAGGCCAGGGCGGACATGCCCGAGACGATCTCGACGGGGCCGCCGCCGGCGTAGTCGAGCACGCCGTAGCCGAAGGCCCAGCCGTTGACGTTCCAGACCCAGCAGGCGACGGGGCAGTAGACGAGCGTCGCCCAGGCGAAGATGAAGACGAGGGCCGGGATGAGGCGACCGCGCTCGGCGACGGCGCCCATGACGATGGCGGCCGTGACGCCGCAGAACTGCAGCTGGCGGCGAGGTTCAGTCTCGGGAGCTGGGGGGGGGAGGGGGGATTTTCGTGGGAGCGGAGCCATCTCTTACCTGGTAGAACGAGTACAGGAGCTCCGGGATCAGCGGCGAGCCGGGCGACGGGGTGCCGAGCGTCCTCATCAGACCGAAGTGCCGCAGGT
Source organism: Diplocarpon mali (assembly GCA_024741835.1). NCBI lineage: Eukaryota > Fungi > Ascomycota > Leotiomycetes > Helotiales > Drepanopezizaceae > Diplocarpon > Diplocarpon mali. Next base: position 1,418 of record JAENRP010000248.1, read on the forward strand.
TCCCGATGTAGCCGTTGGTCGCCGTCGAGCTGAAGGCCAGCGAGTAGCCCCAGAAGTACCACTGGAAGGTGATGACGGAGAACGATCCCATACACGCCCAGATCATCGAGAGGGCCGACTTCCGCCGCGCCAGGCCGGAGTAGAGAAAACCGAGGCCGGGGACCATGAGCAGGACCATGGCGGAGCAGACGAGGATGTACGCCTGATCGCCGGAGGTGAACCACTGATTCAGGTTCTCGGTGGCTGTTGAGATGGCGGGCAGGTCAGCATTTCGAAGGGGGCTGGAATGAGGTGTTGGGGGGGGGGATTGTGGTTGTTGTAGTTGTTTCTTCTTGTAGGTTGTATGTGATGGGCGTTGGGAGGAGAGAGAGGGTCGCTTACCAGAGTCGCCTCCATTGTCCCCGGTGCCATTGTACTGGGTGGGAGGGCCGGTCCAGGAGTAGCTGGGCGCGAATCCGGACATGGCGGCAGAGCCTTTTGGGGGTTTTTTTCTCCTTTTTTTTCTTCTTCTTTTCTTCTTCTTTTCTTCTTCTTTTCTTCTTCTTTTCTTCTTCTTTTCTTCTTCTTTTCTTCTTCTTTTCTTCTTCTTTTATTCTTCTTTTCTTCTTCTTTTTTTCTTGTTTCTCTCTCTCTCTCTCTCTCTCTCTCTCCCCCTCTCTCCCTGTGTGTGTGTGAATATGTGCGTGTATATGTGTATATGCAGTTGGCCGTGCGAATCGCCGACGCCGACGCCGAGAGCGTCTATGTCTGTCTCTGGCGAGACTGGTCGCAGGTACCTGGGTATGCGTCTGCCAGGAAGCGGGCGTCGGGTGCCGGTCGGATCACAGATTCCCGCACGTTAACGAGCAGAGCAGAGCGAGATGCAGGGCCCTCGAGGCAGGAGTAGAGAGCGCGCGCGACGGCGGCTGGGGATCTGGATATTAAGTATTCGCGTCGCGCGTGGCCGAGATAGTTCAGGTAGCTTATCCGGGGGGGGCGATCGCTCGGGAGGCGTGGTCGTCAGATGAGTGGTACCCCAGGCGCGGGAGGGTGAGCGGCAAGGTATCTATGACCAGGTATTAATGGCCAGGTATCTATGGCCAGGTATCTATGGCGTGGCATAGCATGGCATGGCTTCGCATCGCATGCCTCGACCAGTTGGTCTCCTTGCGCGGGCTGAGGCGTCGGCGAAGTGATTGGCGTCGGCGGTGGGCGGGTGGCAGGGCGGCGGTGCAGACGAAAGTCGATTTGCAGCAGCTGCTTTGGGCCCAGGTCGGTTCGGACGAGGGAGAGGAGGCTCTGTGCGGGGGGGCAGCAAGGGCAGGGCGGGCCAGGCCAGCACAACATCCGCAATACTCGGAATACTCGCAATACCCGCAGGTATTCGCCCGACTGCCCCGGCCTCCCCGGACTCTTCCCCCATGCCGGCGAGAGCTGTTCTCTCGACCGGACTAGACGTAGCCGAGCCACCGGGGAACCCAAGCATTTTCATGATCCCGTCGCCCATCTCCCCTCTCGCATCTCCCAACGTCAATTGCGCCGAGCAGACGAGGATGCGACGGGGGGGTTCGTGCCAGGAGGAGGGCACGGTCAAGTCAAGTCGGGGCGGGGCAGGTGTGACGTCATGGCATCTCTTATCGGCATCTCTTATCTGCATCTCTCGCTGCACCTCTCGCTGCACCTCTCACTGCACCTCTCCCTGCACCTCTCCCTCGTCTCTCGTCTGCCTCGCTCTCGTCGGCCTCTCTCTCGTCTGCCGTCCCGTCCCGGACCCGGACCGTCTCTGGCGTGGCTCCCTCGGCACATGGAAATCGTCAATCCACATTCCCCCTCTCCTCCACCACGGCCTCGCGCGTGCTTCCGGCCGGGCCAGCGCGAGACCCACGCTTCCCCCCCCCCGGCAGATGATGCGTGGAAGTTCCAGTACCCATGCGGCATCCTACCCAGCCGGCTGGAAATCGGGACGCAGACATGCAGCGTGCAACTTACTTAGTACACTTTGCACCTGGCCCAGGCAGATCTACACGAGGATGAGGCCGCCCGCCGGTCGCTGTTGTCCGCATGCCACCCGTGGGGCCCGGGCCTGTCTTGACGCTGCATCGAACCCTCGTCGCGCGTCGCTCCGGTCCATGGCAGCCTGGTCGGCGGCTCTCGCCCCCCGAATGCTTCTCCGACGCTCTCCATGTCGGCTGCCACTCCTTCGGCTGCCTCTCGGCTACCTCTCGGCTGCCTCTCCTCCCCGGATGCGGCTCCGGTCCCCAGACCGGCCCGGCTCCACCTGCCCGCCCGTCGCACGGGCACGCCGTGCCTCCACCCTCCCTCCTCCCCTCCTCCTGGACGGGACTGGACTGCACTGCACTGCTAATCTGCCTCTTCGCCGTGGCCCAACGGCCCTGCGCAGGAAGACGACACGTGCACCCGCACATCCGCACCCGCAGCCCCAGATCCAGATCCACATCCAGGTCCAGATCCCGGTCCACGTGCGGACCGGGATCCCGGCCCACCATCACAGCACACCGCCGACATGGCAAGCCCCTCTTCCCCCTCGGCCCCGCCACTTCATTGGGCCAGCGAGCAGAAGAAACGACAGCCGGCTCGACTCTCCCCTCGTCTCCTTATCGCCAGACGGGGCCCGCCGGCGAATGGGGATGGCCCGGGACCAAGGACAGTGTCAGCCATCTCTGCCGTCCGCGTCCGGCGGAACAATCACATCACCGGCCTCCGAGCGCACGATGCGAGAGCTACCACCGAGACGAGGGGTCCGATATCATCCGTACCATCCCATCCGTATCATCCCATCCGTATCATCCCATCCGTATCATCCCATCCACACCATCCATACCATCCCATCCGTATCATACCATCCATACACCCCCCTCCGCTTCTACATGCCCCCTCCACTTCTACATGGTCTACGCCCGCCGGGGAATCAGTGACCATGCTCCCTCTCCGTCGGTGGGGCAACAGCATGCCGGAAACTCCCAACATCCCAGTCCTCGGACTCGACCCAGACACAAACCCACGGACCTCTGCCCACCACCATCTCCCAATCGACAGGCGTCGGCGAGCCACAGCTGGTCGGTCACGGTCCAAGCCATCGCGACCACGCATCGAAATCCTCCTGCTTGCATATCTGCACCTGGGCAAGAACACCACGCACCCAATCAAATCCCATCCCCTCTTTTTTTTTCCCTTTCTTTTTTTTCTCTTTTTTTTTTCCCTCTTCCCCTTCCTTCTCCGAGTGGCCGGGCCGGGCCTGCCCTCCTCTCGTCCCTCCGTATCTCCGTCGAAAAGTGCATTTTATCGGCCTTACCTCCTAAACAGAGGCATCCCCGACCGGGCAGGCATCCGTCTCGGGGCTGCTTACGAGAAAGAATATGAATCATCGATCAGTCAGCCCGCGCAGAGCAGACACCTCGACTCGATACACAGCCCCCGTGTTCCCCCACGCGCTCCCCTCACGATGAGCGGACATGGTGAGCGGCCATCATGTATATACTATAAATAGCAGCGGAGTAATCATCCAGCAAATACCCCCCACCCCCACAGATCCACCCACCAATACTCCGCCCGAGGAAGAGAAGAGGGGCAATCCCCCGGATCTATAGGTAGCATGGCACGGAGTAGACCTTTGATACCTATCGAGTTGTATACTATTAGACGGAGCAGACCTTTGATACCTATCGAGTTGTACACTATTAAATGGAGCAGACCTTTGATACCTATTAAGTTGTATACTACCAGACGGAGCAAATCTTTGATACTTATCGAATTATATACTATAAGATAGAGCAGACCTTTGATACCTATCGAGTTGTATACTACCAGACGGAGCAAATCTTTGATACTTATCGAATTATATACTATAAGATAGAGCAGACCTTTGATACCTATCGAGTCGTATACTACCAGACGGAGCAAACCTCTGATACCCATCGAGTCGTAGATCAGACGATATCCAACGTGTCACACCCTACACACATCCCGAACCCGCCCCGCCTCGGCCTTATCACGCCCACACCCACGCCCACGCCCACGCCCACGGCCTACAGTTCGTGCGCCCGGCGGCTCGGCCGCGGGCCTGTGACGGCACTGGACGGGTCCGCGACTGGGTTGGGACGTGGGTGGGCAGGAGAGAGACCGCCGGGTCTTTGCACTTTGGAGATGACGGCGATGATTCGACTTGATTTGATATCAGGGTCGGTGAGGATGGGGGTAGAGGAAAAGGGAGCCGAGGGGGAAGAGTCAGCAAGGGGATAGAGAAGAGCCAGCAAAGAAGAGAAGGGAGGAGACAAGCGGATGGAGAAGAGCCAGCAAGGGGATAGAGAAGAGCCAGCAAAGAAGAGAAGGGAGGAGACAAGAGAATAAATAAAAATAAATAAAAAAAAAGACAGACTCGCAGCGGATTCCCACCTCGATCACATGACTCGCCGATGATGCGATCCGATAGCACGTATCCGACACACTCCCACACCCACACCCACACCCAGACGGAGACGGGCCTTGGAGATGCGAGCGCTCCAAGATATGCGCGTGTGTGCATCCCCAGCACAACGCGAGAGGAATAGCAGCGGCCTGGCAGACGGCCCTCTCCCTGGGTCGACTTCTCTCCACCCTTCACTCTCCTGCGCGGTGTCTCTATCCGCTGCCGGAGCCGGGCCGGCAGACTCGTCTGCGACGAGCCGCCCGGTCGGGAGACAGTCACTTGAGATACAGACACGTGATCGTCCCGGGCTGGGGCTCGGACGGACTTCTCGCGAGTCGCACGGAGAGACAAGCTCTCCCACTACGCATGCACCCAGCGCGTTCGAGGGGCTTCATACTGGCGCCCGGGCGCCAGAGAGGAAGCAGGACACATCCAGTGATCCTCCTCTCGGCGGGGCCGTCTCTGGCACAAGGGGGCAGTGTTGGCAGGATGGGTTTCGAGGTATTGATCATGCACGTGGTTTCTCAGCCGAGACCTCGTGGGCTCGTTGCCGCCACGTCAGCCTCGCGTGCTTTCGGTTCGTGTCAAGGAGCTTTGCTATACTACAGAGTAGCCAGGCGATACATGTCACCACAGCAGGCTCAGGCTACGCGGAATCCTGGGGTCCTTCATCACGCTCACCACGACCCGGGTGCTCAGATCCCGGCATGTTTCCGATGAGAGGACTACGTCTAGTCCAGCTGGACGGCAAATCTCTCTCTCAGCCTCTCCCCGTACATGTAGAACAGCACCGGACTGGGCGCCAACGCGATGCTGATGAAGCCAAACACACTGAACCCCCAACCCAAGCCGACGTGATCCAGCAGGCCGCCCGTGAACACCGGCACGACGCCTCCAATCACGCTCCTGAACAGCGAGCCGGCCGCAATGGCGCTCGCAGCGTACTTCTCAAAGGCGTCGATGTAGTAGTTCTGCACGGCGTTGAAGATCGCCACCTGGCCGATCCCGTAGAAGAAAGTGGCAGCGATCGGGAGCGCCACGTGCGTGTGGTGCTCTGTCGTCCAGGCGAACGCGAAGAGGGACAGGGGAATCAGGAGGGAGCCGATGTTGGCGAGTGGAAGCCGGTACTCGGCTTTAGGGGTGTTGTTGTGCTTCTTCGTGAGGGAGTTGTAGATCATCCCGATGCGCGGCACCAGGAACCACACGGCCACCAGAAACCCCACCCCAGGTGCCAGGTAGGTGAGTCCTACTTGCAGAGTGCTGAAGCCGTACTCCTCGCCATAGATAGACTGAAATTGCGTGTACAGGCTGTAGGTGATTGCAAAGATCAGGGCCTGATACAGAGCCATCGTGATGACAATGGGCTGCGTGAAGAGGATGAGCAGGGGTCTCTGCACAGATTGTGCGAGCTTCGTACGCAAGGGACGGACATCTTCGCCTTCAAAGTAATACTTCTGGGACGCAGAGGCTTCGAGCTCCCTCTTACGCTTGGACAGGATGGCGGGCACGTACGTTTCTCGGAGGAAGAAGAAGGCGCCTAGCACGGCACCCGCGCAGATTACGAGAAGAGTCCAGAAGAGCCATGGCCAATCTAGCTTGTTGAGAATAACGGCGCCCAGCAAAGGGCCGATTGTTGGCCCTAAGAGTGGACCGAGCAGATACCATCCGAAGATGTCTGCTCGCTCGCTCGGTCCGTACATGTCTGAAATGGTACCCCCGCCATTCGCTATACCGACGCTGCCAAAGAAGCCAGCGATAGTGCGCAAGCTTATAAGCATCGGGAGGCTCTTGGCCAGAGCAGTGGGGATCTGCAACAGCGTGAAGATGGTAAAGCAGGTCAGATACAGAGGTTTTCTGCCAAATGTCTCTGATAATGGTGCGAGGAGCAGAGGTCCGATTCCGAGCATCTTGATACGAGGTCAGCGATTGCTTCATCGAGGAAGTCTGCTGATGCGAGGCAATGTCTTGAGCCGATGATGGATCCAACCACTTACGACAACGAAGCCGGTTTGGCATCCTATTACTCCATTCGGCGAGGCATGTAGGGACTTTGCTATCTGCTCTATCCCAGGCGCAAACATCGAGCTAGCCAAAGGGCTCAGGACTGGAGAACATTAGTTCTTCGCAAAGAGATGGCAGTTCGGGGTACTCACTTGACATTGAGGCGATGACTGCTATATTGGTGCGTTTCTCGCATTTTGACCAGGCTCGAGGATGGGCATCGTCTTCCTTGCCGATTTTCAGAAGCTGTTGATAGTATCAGCAAGGCTGCAAATGTAGATTCGGTATTTTCACTTGTCTCTCCTGATGTTCATGTCCATTCTGCAAGAGAGGCGCACTCTCATCGGGAGTATGATTAGGCATCTCTAAATTCAACTGTATCCAAAGCAAAGTATGAGGATACCGTAACAGAAGAAGAATATAACATGAGACGGCAAAGGACTGAAGAAACAAGCCGCAGAGCTACCTTACCTAGTTCAAGGCAATCGATGACGACGCTGGCCTAGTTGGCACTAGGTACCCACTCAGCGCCTCTGAATCTTGAGGAACCGGCTAGGACCCGAAGATGACCGATACAGCTTTGTTTTTGTGGCATCACTACACAATGTTTTGGCCTTAGTCAAGGTATCACTCATGCCCCTGGGGATCTGAAGCGTCAATAGAGGTGAAGAGAGGTTCCTTCTGTGGCCGAAGAAAAGCCGAGCATTCGCCACACACGTGCAGGCGCGTGCACGTCAACGCGCCGGCTGCACGCGCCTGACTCTCTTTCGAAAGCTCTCAAGCACACGGGTCTTTCATGTTACAAACACACATCTGTCCTCTCCAAACATGATTCTGAGATGATGATTTCGCCTGGATCAAGGCCGTCACATTATGGGAAGCAGGCTGGAGAAGAACTCAGACCTGGTCCGGAAACGGATCGAGGCTCACGCCTTCGATAACGAGGAAGGTGACGAGTACGAGGCCTCAAAATTCGGAGGCTTTTCGGACTATTTCAGACGCAAGAGGATCAAATTGCAGAACCTGGATGCAGAGCTGCGGTCGGCCTCTGCTGGCAAGCCCCAGATATTCAAAGGCATCGTGGCGCAAGTCAATGGCTACACGCAGCCTTCGTTGAATGATCTCCATCATCTCATCGTCAGTCATGGAGGCGGATTCATGCAGTATCTTGATGGCAAGACTACGGTCACGCACATCATAGCCGCAAGCCTGACTCCCAAGAAAGCTATCGAATTTCGGAGGTACCGTATCGTTAAGCCCGCGTGGATTGTGGACAGCGTTGCTGCTGGAAAAGTCTTGCCATGGGATTCCTATCGAGTGCTGGACGAGGGCTCAGGTCAGCGACTCTTAAGTTTCAATGACGGGAGGATGGTTAGTCAAACGAACACCCAGCAGCGGGGTTATAGAGACCAGACGAATGCGAGTTGGTACACAAGTCAAGTCAAGTCAGTTGTTGACGACATTGACGATGACGATGGAGCCCAATTTCCCGGTACGCAGAACGTTACTTCCAACGGAACTGGTGCGTTCATGGGGGATCTGGCGCCACAGAGTCAGCCTGTCCAGAAGGCTGCAGCGCGACACAGAGAGAAGCCCGGGGATCATCCCGAGTCTCCTGGAGATTTCGATGTTACGTCATCTCTGGAGGAGGCTCTGAATAGTGCTACAAGCGGTGACGCATCTGGACGTCATAAAACTTCCAACAGAGAATTCAGAGAAACCTCCGAGCACCATCGCGAATCCCCGCGATCTATTGATGTGGAGAATGAGAGCGCCCCTAGACCTATCACTCCAGCGAAAGCCAGCGACCCATTCATCTCTCTGAGGCGAACTTCGGAGCTAGAGAGTCGATCTCCCAAGAAAGTCAAGGTCGTCACGGCGGAAGAACACAATGCACTCTTACTGACCGATCCTCGATTGAGAAAATCGTCTACTGCAAATCCAGAGTTCATCAAGCAGTACTATTCAGAATCTCGTTTGCATCACTTGTCCACGTGGAAAGCCGAGCTCAAATCCCGCTTCCAGCAAATGGCAGCTGAAAAGTCGGCTTCCCAGAGGCAACCTACAAAGAGAAAACCGGGAGGTAGAAGATATGTCATGCACGTTGATTTCGACAGCTTCTTCTGTGCCGTATCTCTCAAGAGTGCCCCGGAATATGTCGAAAAACCTACTGTTGTTGCACATGGCAGTGGAAGCGGGAGTGAGATTGCGAGTTGTAATTATCCAGCCCGAGCTTTTGGAATCAAGAACGGGATGTGGATGAAGAAAGCGTTAGAATTGTGTTCAGACATCAAAGTTCTTCCCTATGATTTTCCGGCATACGAAGAGGCCAGCAGAGGATTCTACGAAGCCATTTTAGACGTCGGAGGCGTCGTTCAGAGCGTCAGTGTCGATGAGGCTCTTGTTGATGTAACAAGTCTGTGCCTGCTTGCAGGTGGTACTGATGGTCTTGAGATTCAAGAGGGGAGCGTTTTGAAAGAGCAAGAGAAAGCGGATCAGATTGCAGATACGCTTCGCAAGCGAATCAAAAACCTTACAGGTTGTGCAGTGTCTGTTGGCATAGGGCCGAATATTCTACTGGCTAAAGTTGCACTCCGGAAAGCCAAGCCGGCTGGGCAGCATCAAATCAAGCCAGAACACGCGCTTTACTCTATCGGCGAACTCACCGTTCAAGAGCTCCCTGGTGTTGCATACAGTATTGGAGGGAAGCTCGAGGAAATCGGTGTCAAGTATGTCCGAGATGTTCGTCGGTTAACAAAAGATCGTCTAATGACAGTGCTGGGCCCCAAAACTGGAGAGAAGATTTGGGACTACTCGCGAGGCATTGATCGCACAGAAGTTGGAGAGCAGGTAGTCCGAAAGTCCGTGTCAGCTGAGGTCAACTGGGGTATCAGGTTCATCTCTCAATCAGAAGCGGAGGAGTTTGTGCAGAACTTGTGCAAGGAACTGCAGAGGCGTCTGATTGACCAGGGCGTCAAGGGGAGACAACTTACCATGAAGATCATGAGAAAGTCTGCCGATGCTCCGCTGGATCCACCGAAGCACTTGGGACACGGAAAATGCGATACCTTTAATAAGAGCATCGTGCTTGGGGTTGCAACGAACAACGCAGAGGTAATCGGGCGAGAAGCGGTTTCGGTTCTACGGAGCTATGGTTTCTCGCCTGGTGAGCTCAGAGGACTTGGTGTTCAGATGACGAAGCTCGAGCGTCTGAAAGGGACCAGCACTGCCATGCCGGATGGGAGCCAGAGGAGGATCAACTGGGGTGCCGCACCACCGGATAGGGGGAGGCAGATCTCTGGAGATCCCATCGATGACCCGCAAACACCAACGAAACCGAAATCGACACCAACGAGCAACAGGATGTTCACCCGGAAGCCGTCCGCAGACCGGGTCGGCGAATCGATCACTCGTACGAAAATGGCGGCAATGACTCGTCGGCCACAATTCAGTGGCGTTCCTATAGACGATATTGAAAGTCCTCGAAAAGCTAAAGATACACCAAAATCCGTACACCCTGCGGCTGCCATAGCAAGGGCCAATGCGGCAGATCAGAGTGCTAGGAAGGTGTTGAACGTCACGGGGACACAGTTCATCATTCCCAGCCAAATCGACCTTGACGTTTTGTCCGAACTTCCACACGATATCCGGTCCAGGCTTGTGGCCCAAAGCAAGAGTAAGCCAATATCAAGAGCCCAAACCCCGATTTTCAGATCGAGGTCCAACAGTCCATTCCCACAGGATTCGACCCATCTGCCTTCTCAATTGGACCCCGAGGTGTTTGATGCATTGCCAGAGGACATGAAAGCAGAGATACTCGCATCCTACGCCGACCATGCCGCTCCAGCTCAAGTTCAACAAGCACTGCTCCCACAATCTCCCCGTAAAAGTCTCCACAGTATGCCTCCCAAAAGAACGACTCCTACCAAGAAACGAGGTCGAGGCCGGCCGCCCGGATCTCGTTCTCGTCCAAAACCAGATCCTCACTCAAATCTCACGCAAGCCAACTTGGTCGCAAATAAGAGAGGCCCCTCCAACACCAGAGATCAGCAAGGAGGATCTGAAGGAGATACATCTGATAATCCAGATCCGGGCTTCCTCGCCGCTCTTCCCGACGATATGCGACAGGAGATCATAAACGAGCACCGACGTAAACGACTCGCTAAGAAGGGTGGCCTGATGACATCTGCAACTACGAAGAAGCGCCGTCCACCGGATGCGCCGTCCCTCCAGCGAAAAATCAGACTCCCACCTCGAGAGCCAAGGCCTACTTTCACAACGCAGGAGTTCAGTACGTTGCCACAGCTGAGGGATACTCTACGTGCTTGGTTTGATGAGTTTGTGGACGACGGACCACATCCTGACGATGTTGCTGCCATGGAAAGGTATCTGCGGCGCGTTGTCACGGATGAGAGAGACATGAGCAAGGCCGTTGCCGTAGTGAAGTGGATTGAATGGCTCATTGACGAGTCTGATGAGGATAACGAGGGCACCAAGGGGTGGTGCGAGGCGTTGGCAGGAATCAAGGAGAAAGTGCAGCTCGCCGTACAGGAACGCGGGCTTGGGAAGTTAGGATTATAGTATTAGCTCTCTATCTACCAATCCAAGCACTGCCCAGCAGGCACGGACATCTTGGTTCGTTCTATCCATCGATACGCCCGGTCCCATGCAAAAAAAACACCGCAGTGCCTTTCCAAACCATCGGGACAGCCGTTGCACCAACACGCAAAACGCAAAACTCCAATGGCCGTTGCTCCCATATGTATCCATCCCTCGGTTCGGCCGTGTGTACACACAGCCACCCAATGAACCCAACAAGCACGCTAGAATCTACAGCTCTCCCCCCCTTCCCTTCGATCCACTGGTATCATAGACATTATCCACTGTTTCCGCGCCCTCAGGCCAAGCACAGCAAGACCCCCATAGCGACCCCCAGGGCCAGTATGCTACCCACAGGCGCCTGATGCACAGCCTTGACCCCCGAGCCTTGACTCCCGCTCTTCTGCCCGTAGACCGAAAGCCTCAGCGAGCCACCGCATCTCTCCGACGTATTCCCCTGGCAAGCCAGGTCGCAGGCGCTGTCGTCGAGTTTTGTCGCGAGCGAGGTGACGAGAGGCGCACACCAGCATTCCCTACACATTGTGCGTCAGCGACGCCCAGATGCCAAACGCCGCGTGCAGAGAGCAGGAGGGGGGGGGGGAAGGAAGCAAACACGTACTTCGTATACTCCAGCCCAGCAAACGCCCACCCTCCGTCGGCGCAGTAGCTCAGACAGGTCGCCACCGTCATGTCGTCCCGACTCTCCATCTTGCCCGGGTTCAGCGCGCGCAGCCCGTTCGTGGAGTTGGCGTCGGGCTCGGCGTAGCAGCCATAGTACGTGTAGTGCTTGTCGCCGGCGGAGATGGTGGCATTGACCGAGGTTGCGGGTGTCACTGTCTCGCTGGCGACTTGCGCTGCGGCGAAGGACAGGACGAGGCTGAGGAGGAGGAGGGCGAGCCGGGAGGGCGCCATTGCGTGCTGGATAAGGGGAGCGAACGTTCTTCCGCCGGGGGAGAGGCTGCGGTCGGTTTAAGATCTCTCTCTTGGAGAGGCTCGCGATGCAGATGATCTCCCAGAGCCGGGACGCTGGGTGGGTCTGAGCGGGAGCGGGAGCTGGCGCGGTGGCTTAGCTCGGACGAGTGGCTGAGGCCGGGACGGACTCGGTACGATGTGTGGGGGTTTAAGTGTGCTCTGGCTGAGGGTGCAGCTGACAAATACTCACCACGCCCTCTCACCAAACCATCGGGACATATCATGCGGCACCATACGATCTGGGCCGAAGAAGAGCGTTGTCTGTGTTGCTGGACCTGGTTGCGGCGAAGCTCTCGCCAGGCGCGAGGCGAGCCGAAAAGCTGCCGAAAGGAGGCTTGCCTATAGCTGACGCATAGTCCTCCGGATATCGACTCTACTTGACACGAAGGCGGTTGTCCAGCCATAGAATGTGTCCGCAGCGGAGGTACGAGTGCAGCGGTTTAGGTAGGTATTGTTATCTACATATCAACACCTGGACACCCCCGTCAACACCCTCTGATTCTGTTGGAATATACAAGGATTATGCTTATATATTCGTACCTTGTATATAGCTCCTGCAGCTCCATAGAACTTGGAATCTACACCTTGAGATTCCATCAGATTCAGACCACCCAGAACAGAAAACAAGCAGGCAGCGACTAGAATAGTCCTGGAGAGCACCCTGGAGCAGCAGAAAACGCTTCTTCCCTTATTTCTGGTTTTTGTGCTCTCCTTACGCGGAAAAGGGCTCGATACTAGGAAAGATAGGGATCAATTCTTAGCCGCTGTCCCTCCGTACGTCCATCTCAAGTACTGGGGTTGCTATCAGGCAGCACCGCCCGTTTAGCACCATGCACTGCCATCACGAGAATACACATCCGACGCTGAACCAGCTCCTCATCTTCCCGGTTTCGCGCCTCCTCTCTCTCTGCGGCTCTCAATCAGAGCTGGAAGAGAGACGACAACCAGACCTCGGCTGCCAGAACTTGCGCGCTCTCTACAACCAGACCCGTAGGCCACTGTGTCACGTGATAGCAGGTTCGTCCTTTGTAACCTCCGTTTCACCATCCCGCAAGTCCTGCAGGGACTATTCCGCGATGTAAACTCTCAGGTGGCCGACAATTGACCGGAAAACTCATACTCGTGTGACAGCAGTTGTCTGTGAAAGAGCGTCTATTTTGGATGCCCGACATTGCGACAAGAGCGGAGCGAAAGTTACGTAAAATATGACTTCTGTGTACTCTCAACGGTTCCGACAACCTACTTCCGACGGTTCGACTTCCGATGCAGTGGCTGCTAAATCCGATAGCTCCCTTCCGACGGCTGGTTTTCAATCGCCTCCGTACGACTGTAGCCGACTCTCAATAATATCGGAGATTTCCTGCTCTGGACATCGAACTGAGGTAGGCACAGGATCGAGAGAGGTACGGAATCGAGAGCGGCATCCACTTCACAGAACTTCCAAGTGGGGGAGAAAGGTAAACCTGGAAGGATAAACCTAGAGAATCAAATGTCAAAATTACGCAACTTCACAATATCCACCGCTATGCATGTATCTCGCTCAACCCACGCTTATCACGCACTCCGACTTCTAGCTCAATACGTTTCATGAAAGGAAAATCGGAACCATAACAAAAAGCACCCTTCTACATGCCTTTCCCGGTAATTGGCAGCATCTTGATTCAGCTTGAGTGGGGAAAGCTTGCGTCGTGGTCTAGGGGGAGGGACTGCTATACTTGCGACGCAACAGACGTCGCAGCGATGAGAGAAACGCAAGGGGGTGTTGATCATGGCGCGATAAGGCGAGGGTATGGGGAAACAAAACAAACCCGGGTGACCTCAAGCAGATTGACATGAGCCTGTGCCTATTTTCGCGTCACTGCGCAACCTGTCTGAAGAAGCATGCATCCCCTGCAAGAGGAGGTCTGTGAGCTTCTCTGGGATCGCGTCGGTGAATGAGACTCGAACTGTTTTCGTTTTTTCCATCTCCTCTCCCCCTCCTATTTTTCGCAAGCCGCAAGCAACGTACAGAATTCAGCGATCCACTTCAAGAAGATGCTTGGGGACGCTATTTCTCTCTTGTTCTCGCGGACAGCAAGACTCGCATGCGCGCCAGGACGGATTGTCCGTGAACCGGAAGCAAAACCCGCCCTACTGCGTATCAGAGGTTGGAAACAGAATCCGCAACATCTAGTCGGATCATGTTATGTCAAAATCTGATTATACGGCAGCCGTGTTCTGTGTTCCAGGCGTCAGCTATGACGGGCTTGTGCTTGCAACTCGCGATCTTCAGGCTCTTGTCTTGATGATAATATCTGCAACATATCAATGGCTCAAGCGCCCGGGTATCTTCCGGGGGGGGTCGGCGTAAAACCCAGACGGCGTAGTATATAGACAGAAACATCAGGATCTGACATACAACTGGATTCCCACCTCTGCCGGGGCATGCTTGAGATCAGACGAACAACCCTTCAGCAAAGTCCACCAGCGTCTATCAGGATCGCGGGTAGTTGCTTCTCACAAAAATGGGCGAGTGAAGAATGGGTGCCTAGAGCCCCAGGTCCTTGCGTCGCATGTTTCTGGCTCCTTTGGAAGGAAGTCCTGCGGCCGTGGGAGTTCCTCAACGAGATCCGTTTCTCTTGTGCGTATGATGCGGTGCTGGTACCCCACGAGATGGAGCTTTTGTCTGTTTGTTTACTTGGCTGGGGTCGTCAAGCAAGGAAGGGTTATCTTGCTCAATCACCGAGGACTTTCTAATGGCTACTTTCTCACGAGTCGTGCAAGGAAGCGCCGACCTTGAATGAAGTACCGAGAGTCACTCTCTAGCTGGCTATGCTAGGTATCCGCCGATGGTCTCGTCGCGAGGCGTTACTTAGCTGATTCCACTTCTTCGACCGTGCTCAACGCAAATACAGCGATGTTCGTTGGACCACCCCAAAGACGTTGACAATGTCACGGCACAAATTACCCTCAAGGATACGTTGATCGATATCAAACGAGAACTTGGAATGCAATCCCGGGGCCAAGTAGCAGCCGTTTCTGAGAGCTGTCATCACAGCCTAGCCTTGCGGCTCTGTTCGAATTCCTCCTTCGCCAGGTCGCGCAGAAGCTTCTTCAAAATCTTGCCACTTGCGTTCTTCGGGATCGCATCCAGGAATCTGACGCCGCCCGTCAACTCCTTGAACCCCGCCAATCTCTCACTACAGTGTTTCTTCACCGCGTCCTCCGTCAGCGCCTGGCCTTCCGGGGTATCCCTCCGGACCACGTAAGCTCTCGGGAGCTCTACGTCAGCTTCGGTAGCATGCTTCACTCCGATGACCCCTGCATCGACGATGTGTGGATGGCCTAGAAGGAGGGTCTCTAGTTCAGGGGGAGCGACTTGGAATCCGCGGACCTTGATCAGATCCTTCTTGCGGTCCACAACGTACCACTTCTTGGTCTTGCTGTCGCAGTACGCGATGTCGCCTGTTCTGAAGAACCCATCCGCGTCAAATGACTCGGCGTTGGCCTTCGGGTTCTCGAGGTAGCCCTTGACGACGATTGGACCGCGAACGCAAAGCTCTCCACGAACATCGTATCCGGTAATGTCGTTGCCCTCTTCGTCAATGATCCTGGCAATTTGTCAATACCAAGTGATACATGATAAGTAAGCTTACATACTTAGCATCCACATTCGGTAGCATTCGTCCTACACTGCCTGTTGTATCGTCTTCGGGAAAATAGAACATGGAAGCAATGCAACTTGTTTCAGTCATTCCCCAGACCTGGGCGACGAATGCGCCTGGGGCCAACAAGTCTCTGATTTTCTCTTGAGATTCTCGGCCGAGCGGCGCCGCTCCAACGGTCAAATGTCTGATCGTTTTCAAAGAGTACTTCTTAGCTAGGCCTGACATTATGATTGAGATCACGATGGGAGGAACAACTCCTGCTTCGTTGATCTGGAACTTTTCGATGTTGGCAAGGAATGGCTCGAGCTCAAAGCGCCGCATTACGATGGAAGGTTGACCAGCTCGTAATGGGGTTAAGTGGGCAACTGGTTCTGGTTGAGCATGCGATCGTAGTAGCGCAAGGAAGTATACAGACCTGGAACACACCCAGCATGAAACATGGGTAGAGACAAAATGCGGACCGGTCGCCAGGTTTTAGGGTTGTACTCGTGAACAAGGCTTGATTCAAAGTTAGTTCTACATACACCGATGGACAGAACAGGAATAGGAAATCCTGGCAACTTCCTTCACAAAACGAATCTCGCGAGCCGAAAATTTGGTCCAGAGTTGTGATAGTGTCGGTGGATTGATACGTACGTATACTGGGCAACACAGTTATGATGGGACCATACAGCAGCTTTTGGAGGGCCCGTCGTTCCACTACTGAACAGTCGCGCCGCAGTGGTCTCTTTAGCGGTCTTCTCATCATCGAACCTGACCCAGTCTTCTTCTCCGTGGCTCAAAAGATCTCTCCAAGATTTATGACCCCGTGGAAGTGGAGTTGCCTGCACGTCGAAGATCCATACTTGCGATACAGGGACCCCGCATTCTTTTGCTGCCGACATTACATTTTTCAGCATCTCTGGTTCGGTGACGAGGAACTTAATTCTCGCTGTCTTGATGTGATGTACCAGCTCGAATTGGGTGTAAGAGGGGTTTGATCCTGCGAAGACGCCTCCAGCTGCAATTATTCCTAGGAAAAGAATGGGGTAGTGTATCTACCGTGGTGTAAACATCTGGAAACCTATAGAGTTGGAGTAATAGGGGAATCGTGGTCGGGCCCTACATCATTGAAAGAATGAAGACAGACGCAGTCTCCCTTTTTCAAGCCAGCTGCGTGCAACCCGGCGACAATCTTCCGCACGAGGACTCGAGCTTGGTTACAAGAGATGGATCTGGACGGATCCGTGGCGTCAATATAGATCTATTTTAAAATGTCAACTTTTCCGTGTTTTGCAACGGAGAACACAGATCCCGACATACTGGCTCATCTTGATCGTATCGTGGAGCGTCAAACGTCCAAGAGAGGATATCTTTAGTGGGAATTGGGAATCTCCTCTCGGCTGCAAAGTAACCCATTTTGAGTAAGATGACCAGCAGAGTGGTAACGCTATCTGGCCAAGGTAAGACTTAGGAGAAGAGGGGGGGATTCAAGATGGAGTTTCGAGGACCGAAATGTGGGAAGTGTGTCCCAAGGAGAGGGGCAAGGAATTGCTTCCAAGATGCGGGGGGTTTTCAACCCCAGGTTTTATTAGTGGCCACCGCCATCCAAGCTCCTGGGTGGGAATTTCAAATGCAACGCCTCGGTCACTAATAATCCCTATTCCCGGGGTATTCGACATTTGAGATGAAAATATTCCTTCTCTTTGCTCGGGAGATCACCAAAGGATACTAACAAGGTACCTTAGAGGATACCTGAGTCTGCGTACCTGACATAAAGTAGACCTTCCGATGCCCTAGCTAATAGGTTAAGAAGAATTATAGACCGCTCTACTATAAATATCACCGGCCTCCCCCTCTCTTAATACTACAGATCCATATATAGAGCGCATTCGCAAATAGTTCAAGCTGCATTAGAATCGTAGCGGAATGCGATATCAAGGCTGTCATTGGAGCTCTATGCAGAGAGAGAGAGAGCATCTGCAAATCATGTAAACTGTACTAAAATCGTGCTTAAATCGTACTAAAATCGTACCAGAATGCAATATTAGGGCCATGATTATGGCCTAACGCGTACAAGGAGTACAATTACAAAGTAAATAGATTCGTAAATTATGAGTTGATATAGAAGCCCGGATATACCCTTTACCCAAGGATTTCTTCCACCCAGGTTGCGGAGATTTAGCCGGGTACGGGGAGAGTCCTAGCCTCGTATTACCCGGGTTATCCGGATATACCCTTACCCAACGTCCAACGTGGGGTCGCAAATTTTAGCATCTTCGTTGCATGGTTATAACTTGTACGCATGCAAGTTGATAGCGGCGCTTCAACTCCTGCATTGGGGAGTGGATACTGGATACTGGAAACTGACAACTACTACGTCTCGAGCTCGAGATTTCTCTCATCCGGTAAGAACACCATGAAAGTAAAACCAGACGGCAGAGTTGAAACCATAGCTTTCGCAGCGAGTGAGGACCAGCCCCTACGGCTTAATCCAGTCTTCGCAATCTAATTTCTCTTTCCTAGATAATCCACGCGACAGTATTGTCCACTCTAAATGCTCCGAATGTCTACCGCAGCAACTTGGAATGCCCGACTTACCTTGATTCTACGTACTCGGCTCTACTCCATTTTCTTGCCTGATGCTGTCTTGTCCCTCCTTCCACTGCGCCAAGCGTCGAAAGTCAACTTTTAGATCGTACGAAGAGAAGCTCTCCGATGTAGTAGCGTCAGAGGCTTGAGATTTCGTAGTCTATTCGCTCCTCTTGCGATCATCAAAGTGTATGATGACAATCTCTTGCTTATTGTTCTCGCCGATGAGCCATCGCTCGTCTCCATATATTATGCCCTTGTTAAGCAGCTGTGGCCAAAGATCATCTCTGCCCAACGAGTCAGTATTCAAGAGGAATGCATGTCTCCTGATTGGAAGCTTCGGGCAGATGTGACAAGTTTAGTTCGAGATCACTGACCTGAGCGATATTCCATGCCCCAGTCCTATCATGACTTTCGGCTTGACGTTGATTGATAATGTTTCTAGCATGAAGCAGTGACGAGCAGAAAAGACTACACCCGCTGCGGAGTCCACCGACTCTGCGATTGTGAGATACGGAAACTCCTATCAGCTATCAGCTTCCACGCTCGGATTAACGGTCATGGCTGCATACTTCGTGTCTCCAGCAGGGAGCTTTGCCCGGACTCCGGGCCTCTGACCGTCTATCACAAAAAGACAAGTTGGCATCGCCATCGGCCCCACACTCGTCTTGCCAGCGAGGTCCCGTATGAAAAGGGATGCCGGTTGTCTTCACTTGGTGTAGCCTTGGGAGGGTGTGGCTGGCCTGCTTTCCTACGAGCCAGCGATGATTTTCTTCAACCACGTATACATGATTCTCATCCAATTCTAGACGATGCAGAACCGGCGTTGATCGTTGCCGGATCTTGTAGAAGTCTAGATCTACATATGACAATCGTCTGATGACCCGCGGCCCTTCCGAGCCATCACCCGGTTTGCCTTTACCGGAAGGGTCCTCGCTTGGCCTGTATGAGGATGGGGATGAAATATTCCAGATTACCAAAGATTCTAGAGCTTCATCCTCGCCCCAAGCGCTGCGGTTCGGTTGCCAGACGTATAGAGCATAGTGATCTGATGAATGAGTGCTAAAGAACCGATCGCTAGAGTTTAAGGGCAGTCCCAAGAAGTGTATCTTCCATTCATTTCTGCGTGCATGAGTTACACCTCAGTATGAGGACCCGATGGTACTGACCTGAACACGACGCTTATTTGTCCATCGTGGCTCTCTTGTACATCATAAGCAGTAGCAAAATGCCGATAGACCGACTCATTCTCATTGAGCTGGTGATAAGATTCAGGTTCACACCACTCACAGAGAAGGACATTCTCATTCAATCGGATCCTTCGGACGATCTTCTTTTCAGATTCGATATCAATATTCGATTTTGTGTCGGCGTTGAGATTATATAGTACATAGCTCTGTGACTCGGCCGAAGGGTAGATCAACACTCCTCCATCGTACGCCCACAATGGCTCTGGATAATGGAACGGTGCAATTTTGTCCTCGAACTGGAGGTGTCTGTCCCATGGCGAAACTGGAAACTGTCTCGACCAAGCGGGGAGGACGAGAGACTTCGCTAAACGTAGTTTCTCGGCACTGCTTGGTACGCCCCTCCGAAGATGACGATACCTGCCAGCTACTTTGGAAAAGTCCCGTGCCCAGTCGTGGGAGGCGGGTTTATCAACACATCGTAGCTCTCGCGATCGTGGGTAATGTTTCAGCAGGAAGCGCCGGCTCAGATCTGACTCGGTGAAGGCTCCGTAGAAGGATTTAGATACACCGCGACTGACTATGAGGTCTCCGGGAGTCAGATGCTCAGTGATGAGAAGGAATACATCATTGGGAAGAGTGGTGATGTCCATATTTGCTTGATTGATGGTAGAAATCGAGGGTGCAGGTTGCCCGGCGCACCTGTAACTGTTGGCCCGAAAGAAAATAGTCAGCAGCCCTCCAGGAATTCCATCTGAGAGCAAGGAATCTTAAGTGTTCGAGCGAATATGAATTCACGATCAGCATCGAAAGTAGGTAATTGGCATAGAGTGTTTCCGAGTGCATTTCCAAAATATGTCCGCGACAGGACGTTGCTGCGAGCCCGCCAATTATTGCAAGGATCGCACATGTCCGGCCTAGTGTAGCGAACGACAGCGTCGATACTAATGAAGGGCACGAGCAAAGGAGGGACTGGGGCCAGCTATCAACTTCAAATCATTCATGAAGCCTTGCTCTTCTCTTTCAAGATCTCTGCAATAGCCAGCAGACCGTCCTCTTCCGACAAGCAGAGTTTCTCAATACCACAGCTCAGCATCAGATTGTCTACGAGTCCCCCTTCTTTCATCCCAAATTCCTCAACCGACATGCCCTCTTCGTCTCTCAAATGCCTATCCTCCATTCTCTTCACGGTATGGGCCTCCGAAACCTTCTCTGGATAAGTTTTGCCTCCATCTGTCGTGTAGCCCACGACCACCTTGCCCAGAGCAGCTCCAGCACCCATTTCATAGGCCGTACCCACATCCATTGAGGGTCCGCGGAAAGGGGTCATGTTGGCGAGGATGGCGTCGCATGATTGAATGAGCTGCATGTTGGCCGTCCGAATCGCTGCTGCGTGCGCTATGCTGCCAGGATCCGTCGTGATGATGGAGTTATCCAGAGGAAAAAGCCCGGCAAGTCCATATTTGGCACAGATTGCTTTCAGGTGATCACCTCGCTCTGTGGCCTTGGGCTCGAAGACATCCGGACCGGCGAGATAGACTCTTGGTAATCTGCTCATTGTGAGGTGCAGAAAAATTGATTTGCAGATCAGAGAAGTGGAAAGATGTAGGATCCGCGAGAAAATCCGCGCGAGATTTACCTACCTGATCTGACTTGACCTTCCAATATCCACGTGATCTATTAAAGAGGTAGGTGTTCCCCTCGAACAAAAATATTATATCCTTGAGACATCTTGAAAATTACGTTTGGAGTGCTGCGTATAGGAAGAAATATCAGAAAACATCGAATACCGACGTCTAATTTGCAGCCCCGGCAGCCTCAAGCACGTAATTGCAGACCGTAACGTGAAAATTACCTAGTGTACGTTGACGGACCACTTTTGAGTAAAGCGGCATCAAATTCCAAGTCGGCGTGTTGCATGTAAGGAGGACTTTTCGAAAGATGTTTGAGATCAAATTGACCTTGGACAGGCAAAAGTGAGAGAGCTGTAGCCGAGCCTTCGACTGGACGGCGGGACCTCTGCGTAATGTAAGAATACCTCCCATGTTTTACCGAACCACGACTTCACCCAAGAACCTCGACAACGATCAAGCGGCTCAGGCACTGCACTCGAAGGCGATTGTCGGAGGCCTGGCTAACTTTCAGACTTGACTTATTGGCTTTATACTAGCTAAAAGTCGTGTCACTTGAGACCCTGAACACCCAAAAAAGTTCTCTCAATGATGGCTTCAGAAACTCTGAACTTCCCATCCATTAGCAGGACCTTTCTCGAACGCCGCCTCCCTCCGGAAGACCAAACAGGTCTGGATGGCTCTCCATACCCGTTCACGACAGTCACATTCGCAACATCGCTCGATTCTCAGCTCGCGCTTTCGCCAGGAACGCAGACCGTCCTTTCAGGGCCACAGTCCAAGGCCATGACACATTATCTTCGATCGCGGCACGACGCAATTTTGATTGGCGTCGGGACGTCAATCGCCGATAATCCAGGATTGAATTGCCGAATTCAAGGAGTTGGAGGTTATGGCAGCGAAGGTCTTGATGGACAACCGCGGCCAATTATCCTTGATCCCCAGGCGCGTTGGGATTTCTCGGAGAACCACAAGATCTTTCAATTGGCAAGGAAAGGTAAAGGCCGGGCACCGTACATAATCACAGTATTGGCAAATCCTCCAACCGAAAAGAGCATTATACTGGAGAAGGCTGGCGGTAAATTCATTACACTGGCCTCCCCTGAGAATAAAAGCTCCAAGCTAGTCTGGACTGATATTCTCAAGGCCCTGAGCTCAGAAGGCCTGCGAAGTGTCATGATTGAAGGTGGTGCATCTGTCATCAATTCACTGTTGGTCCCAGAGTACTTCTCGGTCATAAACTCTGTCATTGTGACCATTGCGCCAACCTGGCTGGGGGAGGGAGGCGTTGTCGTTTCTCCCCCCAGACGCACCGAGGGAGGCAGAGCAATCAGCGCCGCAAGACTCCGGCATGTTCAGTGGCACCCGTTCGGGGAAGATGTTGTTCTGTGCGGAGACTTCAAGGAGTAGCCAGGATTAATCAGAGCCTCGGGACAGACCCTGCAAAGACTATCCTACCTCGATATAGATTCCCGCCTTCTGAATCTGCAAATCGTTGGCCGTTCATGTGGCTATACTCGAGAGCCAGGACACGAACCCCTACTTCAGAAGTTCAGAAATCCAACGAAATTTGGTCTTCAAAAAGTTCCTCACCTCATTCGGTACCGAGACATTTGTTATGAGGACTATCGCTCATAGCATCTTTCATTCCGAGCAAACTTGAGCTTGATGGGAGACGGGTGTCTCTAGGGCTTTGAGAATCGAAGTTGGTACGCCACTCCGGCGCTATTTTTCTGCCATGTCAATTCATACTAAACAATCGTATTCAATGCTACGTGTTATTCGCGGCACTCAGAGTAGCAATTCGGATGAAGCTTGATGTCTTACAGTAGAGTCTGGGATACAAGCTTCCTCTAATCGCAAGGAGAGTCTCGCCCAAGTCTCGCTTAAGATATTGAGAAATTTCCCTGTTCCAATTGAGGTTCAATACTCTTAATCCCTCTGTGAAGACCCAAGCCTTGCATCTTAGCTAGCTCACAGTACGGTTTGCCTAAAGATAACCAAGTCAACACAGGTCGATCGGTTCATTCAAGTGATTCGCTAGAGAATAGCAAAGTATCAGGCTACGGTAATCCATATTTATATGCGGCCGTCACCAGCTGTTTGCAGACACCGGCATGAAGCCCGGGAATCAGGTCAGGGGCTTTTAGGACTGTGTTGCTGGCATAAGGGATCCTAATGGAATTACAGAGGCATAAAATGTTAGGATTTCGGTCCGCTGGAAGAAGGCAAATGGACACAAAGGCTGAGCAAAGATTGGGTCGAAGCGTGTGAGAATTGAGTTTGATAAAGTGTTATACACACAGATTATCCTGAATTTGTTATTGAATAGCCTGAGCGCCGAGAGAGTATTCGCTATTAGCTCACGAACGAAATCCACAGAGAATTATAGTACTTTATTAATTAAGGAATGCATGAGGCACAAGACTCGGCCACTGACATCTACGAGGGCTCCATGATATATGATCTTGTATAGATGTTTACGTATATATTCCAAAGGTGGCATAGAGCTCCAAGGTATTTCGATCCTCCCTGTCTGATTTTTCGAATCTTACAGTCCAAATGACCTTCTTTGCCATTTCATGGCGATATTCATAATCAGAACTCTGACATGGACGGCCGGAAATCGAATTTCAGCGTTCCACCCCATTACCCCACCTCCCACTTCTCAATCTCGTCCACTGCACCTAATTGCCAAGCCTAGGCCGCGATTCGTACAAGCTCCGAGAGCTGTGTACATTCATCCCCGTCTGTTTCCTCAAGATCTGCCCAAGTAGGTGTGCATTCCCCTGCATCGCTACTCCAGGTTCTTGGTTCTCTCAGAAATGCATCGAGTTCTCACACGAGGTGCCTCTTTGGCAGCAGTAAGAACACTAGCCTTCAGAATGGCTCCGTCGGCAGCCCAAGCCTCCAAGATCGCAGTCCGCAGACTCCACGCCACGGCGCAACACCTCAAGCCAGTGGCAGCGTCTGCATTCAGCGCAGACAACTACCCTACCACACACGAGAAGATTCAGGATGTACAAGATACGCCCTACTTCATCGACAACAAGTTTGTCAAATCCGATGCCACCCATTTCATTGAGCTACACGACCCCGCGACCAACAACTTAGTTACGAGGGTTCCACAAAGCACCGATGCTGAGCTCAGGGCGGCAGTGGAGAGTGCACAGAAGGCATTCCCGGCATGGAGGGCTACAAGCGTTATGGCTAGACAGCAGATTATGTTCAAATTCACTCAATTGGTGAGGGAGAACTGGGATAGGTTGGCTGCCAGTATTACCTTGGAGCAGGGCAAGACTTTTGCTGGTAGGATCAATGGAGCAAATATCAACCCCACGTTAATCGCTCTGCAGATGCTAAAGGAGATGTCCTTCGTGGGCTGCAAGTCGCCGAGGGGGCTTGCAACATTCCTCAGCAGATGATGGGAGAGGTTTTGGAGGTTGCGAAGGATATGGAAACAAGAAGTTACAGAGAACCATTAGGTGTTGTAGCTGCTATCTGCCCTTTCAGTCAGTGGTCGGACTCTGCTGTCTTGAAATATGCTAACTGATTGCTAGATTTTCCTGCCATGATCCCCCTCTGGTCGATCCCAATCGCCACAGCCACCGGAAACTGTCTCATCCTCAAGCCCTCGGAGCGTGACCCTGGAGCAGCAATGATTCTTGCGGAACTTGCTGAAAAGGCAGGCATGCCACCAGGAGTTTTGAATGTCATTCACGGGGCTGCCAAGACTGTCGACTTCATCATTGACGAGCCATCAATCAAGGCCATCAGTTTTGTCGGAAGCAATAGGGCAGGAGAGTACATATTCTCCCGTGGATCCGCAAATGGAAAGCGCGTCCAAGCAAATCTGGGGGCTAAGAACCACGCAGCTATCCTCCCAGACGCTAATAAGCAGCACGCTCTCAACTCGATTGTAGGAGCTGCCTTTGGTGCTGCCGGTCAGCGCTGCATGGCTCTCAGCACTCTTGTTATGGTTGGCGAGACCAAGGAATGGCTCTCTGAGCTCGCGGAGAGCGCAAAGGCCTTGAAGGTCAATGGAGGGTTCGAGGCTGGTGCCGATTTGGGCCCAGTTATCTCGCCCCAGAGCAAGGAGAGAATAGAACATCTCATCGCTAGTGCCGAGGAGGAGGGCGCAACTATACTACTGGACGGCCGTGGATTTAAGCCTGAGAAATACCCCAACGGAAACTGGGTCGGCCCAACCATTATCACGAATGTCAAGCCGCACATGAAGTGCTACACAGAGGAGATCTTCGGTCCTGTCTTGGTATGCCTGAATGTCGAGTGTCTGGACGAAGCTGTTGATCTTATCAACGCCAACCAGTATGGCAACGGAGTTGCTATCTTCACAAAGTCTGGAGCAACGGCTACTGCGTTCCAGAAGAATATTGAAGCCGGCCAGGTGGGCATCAACGTTCCGATCCCAGTCCCCCTTCCCATGTTCTCCTTCACCGGAAACAAGAAGAGTATTGCAGGCGGGGGAGCGAGTTATTTTTATGGCAAGCCAGGATTGCAGTTTTACACGCAGTTGAAGACGGTCACTAGTTTGTGGAGGAGCGAGGACGCCATGTCCAAAGCGGCGGACGTTTCTATGCCTACCCACAGTTAATATTAGACAAAGGAAAGGAAGATTAAGTGAATCGAATCCAGAATGTATCGCGCCTTTTTTGCTTAGTATGATCACCAGGTAGCCGTGTAAATAAGCGAGATTTAATAGGGGGTAAGCGAACATCCAATGACTGTGTACTTGATGTGCCGAAACATTTGGGCATCTGAAATAACGGGTGTTTCCTCCGTATATCTATATGATTATTACACGTATCTTGGCCCCTCACCACGTTCTCACAGAGATAAACTAGACCGTATATCAAGCTGTCAATCCCACTGACAACTATTCCGGCTCCTGCCCCTTCCATTTCTCCCTCAATTCCTCAACATCGAACCCACACCTGTCAGCTCTACTCACAATACTCCTCGCCTTCCCCACAACCGGCACGTCAATCATCTTCCCATCCAAGGTCCACGCCCCTCTTCCAGCTCTATCGGCCTTCTCATCGGCAATCACCACCCGCACAGCCCACTCAACCTCGCTCGCACTGGGCGCAAACGCCTTCTGCACCACCTCCACTTGATTAGGGTGAATACACTGCTTACCATTGAACCCCAACCCGCGACCTTGCTCGCACTCCTCTCCCAGCGTCTTCAGCCCCTCCGACCCGCGGAACGACGTACATACCAGATCGATCGTCGACGGTAACCCATGCGCCCGCGCAGCCGTCGCAATCGCCGAGCGCGCGTACAGGAACTCCGTCAGCGACGGCGTCCGCGTGAGCGAGAGATCCAGCGCGAAGTCCTCTGCGGCAAACACCAAGCCGCTCAGATACGGCGACGCGCTGCATATCTCCCCCAGGTTCATGATGGCCTCTGCACTCTCGATCAGCGCGATGATCTTCACGGGCTGCTGTGCCTGGCCGTCCTTGGCAGAGTGCCGCGAGGGGCGGTGGTGCCGCAGGACATCGGTCACGAAGTGGAGGTCCGAGGCGCGGTTTACCTTCGGCACGACGAGGGCGTCGAGGTGGGTGGCTTGCAGGATCGAGGAGAGGTCTGCGAGGGCGAGGCCGGAGGAGACGGCGTTGATGCGGACGGAGATCTCGGTGATGTTGGGGGGCCGGAGGGAGGAGAGGAAGTCTAGGAGGGATGCGCGGGCGCTGGGTTTTTGGTGGGGAGTTACGCTGTCTTCGAGGTCGTAGGAGACTGTGTCGAGAGGTGGGAGGGTGAGCGATTTTTGAAGGAATTTGGGGGATGATGCTGGAACTGGGAGGAGAGTCGTTAGTATGTAGGGAGATTGAAGGTTGGACTTGAGAGGATTGGGAGGACGAATTGAAGGTCGGAATGCGGGGGTGGATACCATAAAGAAGAGCTCGGCGGAGGATACTAGATGTCGACATGCTCGCGGACTATCATGCTGTCAGAAATAGAGCGAGTCACTTCTAACTTATGCGACATACAAGGAATGAAGCATGAGAATCGCGGAATCGATTGGCGATATAAAGTCAACAACCCCTCCTCGGAAATACGTTCGGCCCACAAGGCTACAGTACAGGTGCTGCACCGAGTGCATCTCAGCCTTGCATTCGTTCCCCTGGCTCGACAGGGGTAAAGCTACAATCCCAACTAACTACAGCAAACCGACCTGGCCTCGAAGCTCACGACATCCACTCCCACAACCCGAACGACGGCCCCGAAGCCCAACCATGGCAGAGAACAATCCTCAAGGCTCTCTGAGCTGGAGGCTCAGCTCGCATCCCATAACGCTGCTCTGCTTCCTCGGGTTCCGCATCTGTGAGTGCTGTTTTGCTGTAAAGGTGGCCTTCCGTCGAGAGTGAAGGGAGGCAGGGGAGGAGAGAGGGAGGCGTTGAGCTGACGGGTGCCGGTGCAGCGAGTTTGCTGGTCTATCTCTTCGGATTGCTGTTTACGAAGAATTTGTGCGTCTTCCCTCCACTCCACCCCACTGCCCCTTCTCTCTTCCTTTCTCTCAGCTTCACAAACCTCGAAGAAAAGCAGATGTACCTCATCCTCCCAGCTAACCCGATTCCCCCTTCGCAGCGTCCTGATCTTCATAATCACCATCCTCCTCCTGGCCGCCGACTTCTACTACCTCAAGAACATCGCCGGACGGCGCCTCGTCGGGCTGCGCTGGTGGAACGAGGTCGACCCCCAGTCGGGGGACTCGCATTGGGTGTTCGAGTCGTCGGACCCCAGCGTGAAGGTCATCAACGCGACCGACAGCCGCTTCTTCTGGATCGCGCTGTACTCGCAGCCGCTGCTGTGGGTGGGCCTGGCGTTCGTCGCCATCTTCAGCTTCGAGTTCATCTGGTTGACGCTAGTTGGTATGCTTTTACCTTCCTTCCCCAAACTCCTCTCCTCATTACGCTTCTCCACTCGCCTTATCCTCCTCGTTCTTGTGCTCGTACTCGAGATGGAGACTTGCGGGGTGCTAACGCTGCCGGAATAGCCATCGCCCTCAGTTTGACAGTAACAAATACTCTCGCCTTCTCGCGCTGCGACCGGTTCGGACAGGCGTCGAACATAGCCGGCAGCGCCATGTCTACCGGCGGCATCGCAGGGAATCTCGCGAGCGGCATGATTGGGCGCCTCTTTTCGAGGGGGTAGGCCTGGTAGCGGAAATGGGGCGGTGTATGATATCTGTGTCAAAAAGCTGGGATTGCGACTGGTGGTTTAGGAGCTATGCAATAGGGACAGAGTGGGAAATTGGCGACATGGTTTTTGGAGGTATTGTAGGCCTTTGGAGGCGGATTTTAAATGAAATATTCAAAATTTGCTATCCCGCGCTTGGTAATGGACTTGCCACCCTCTAACTCTCGCAGGCGTAATGATTATCATAAAATACCGTGGTAACTCTTAAATTTGGTTCGACGCTATTTCCCCTCGGTCTTATTTACGATACAAAACACTGAAAGGTGGCTCAATGGATTGAGCCAGGAATTGCAGATAAAAGACTATAACCTTGAACATGTACCCGACAAAATGACATGACAGCCAACCATCAAAGGATTTTCTAATCAATGCTTGCTGAATTGGCTTCCCTGCGTGACAGCGCATCCGATCTCGTAAAGAACCAATTAATACCGAGGACGAGGTTGCCAAAAGCCAGTCCTGGGAACATCCACTTGTATATCATAGCCACCACAAGCCTCTGCTCTATAAAACTGCTCATGAGCATCGACTATTCCTAGATTATCGTTGAACCTCTCGCCTTGATTGGGTTCATAAACATGTTCGCAGTCATAAGCTTCCTCCTCAACTAAGATGTGGCCAACAAACCCCTCTTCGTCATGATACAGTTCTGGATCTCGGTTAACAGACCTGTCAGCATACGCGACATTCATTTCCCCGCAAGCTTCGTTCATCCCAGGGCACTCGCCGCCGTCGCGCCTTGTAGTGGGCTCGAGAAGACCCTCTAGATACTGTATATCATCGACCTGGCAGTCCTCGTCATGGGGAAATGTTTCAGTGTCCATTTGGTCCAGGGGAGTTCCTGCTACTCCACGATTCAATTCTTGGTAAGGATATGATGAGCAGTACTGTAAATTTTGCTGCAATTGATGAATGAAGAATGGCTTGACCTCGGATACAGGCGATATTCGACTTGGCTTGACAGTGACCCACGGGCGAACGTCACCGATCCAGGAATCACTTATGTACGGCATACTATAGGCCTCGCTCTCATTCTCTGGACCGCCACCCAAGGAGGTTTCTTCTGACAGCTGAAACCTCACATGAGGATGTAGAAGACGAGGCCCAGACGAATGCTGTTTATCGGCAATTATGGCATCGAAACGAGGCTGCTCGCTCCACTCTGAAGGCATTCCGGAATCAGAAACACTTGCAAGCGGTTCTTTCTCGACAACGCGACGAGCCGGTATTTCTTGTTCGGTGTTGCATGTTTTTGGATCAGACGGATCCGATTGTACCCTGGTGAATCTCAGTAGAGGCGCGGCAGACTGGGTCCAGCCGATTGCATTTTCCAGATGTTCTTCAATGACCTGAGAGTCATCGTTGATTGGTGTTTGCAGTGTTCTGCTGTTGAAAATCCCTGGTCCGATGACCTTTCTACTCTCTCCGGCCTCGTCATTAACGAGTGGGATAGTTGTTGAGGATCGCTTCGGTAATTTGATGCGAGCGTGCTTCGCGATCTCTTCTCGACTCAGTGGTGTCGACCCGCAATCTCCGGTTATCTCTTTTCTCATGGCTACTGCCGAGGTTTGTTGGTTGCGATAGATAGCATTTGGCTCCTCGTGCCATCCAAGTTGAGGATTGAAGTGCTCGACGACTATGCGCTGTCGACTTCCTGCTACATTGCCTGATGTGTCAATCTGAGCACGACAGGTGTCATTCTCTGGTTGCGCCCGAGACTCCAGGAGGCTTAAACTTCTCTCGTAGCCTACTGATCCTTCTCGGCCTGGCAAACCGACCTCAGAAATTCCAAGTCTCACCTCCGACGAGTCTGCTGTGGTTGTCGTTGGAACAATTCGCTCGCTTAAGCCTTTCCATACCTGTACTTGGTCTCTCATCTGGCTTTCATAAATGCTCATAGTCATAGAGGATCGTCCTGTGCGTCTTCGATTGGGGGTTATCTCTATGCCTGTTCCCTCGAAGATACCAGTGTTTTCAATTGACTTCCAAACCGATGCGGGAGTGGGGCTGGCCGATAGGGGATCTAAGACCGTCTGGCGTGGTGTGATGGCAGGAGAAACCTGACTCTCGGACCACGACACAGTGCTCATAGCTTTGCTTGAGAGCTTGCTCGTGGAGCCGGTATCCTTCATTGGTTGACTGGCTGCTCGCGGGTAGCTTCTGTGGGCTTCTTTTTCATGAGACGGCTGGCTTGGCCGTTCCTTTCCACAAGATTGTTCTTGTTGAAAGTCGAAGGATTCAGAGCGCTCGTAGCTCGGCATCTTCTGGTCCTGGTCCTGTTCCGACTGTTTAGCGTATATCGGCAATTCATTATTTACACGGCTTGTGGAACGTCCGGTTCTATTGGTTGAGACCTCCTGCAGTGGTATATTGATTGGTCCGAAGAATGTAGATATTTCTTCCTGTGCTCTGGTGGATTTTCGTTTCTCCCTTTCACGAGACTTTGACGTGACTCGTTCACGACTCTCAACTGGTCCCTTTCTATTGGTGTGCTGGAGAAATTCCATCTCTGAGAAAGCGAGATCAGGTACTAAAAGTTGTCAGCAGTTTCTTTTTACTTTCGTAGCTTCACTTACAGCCTCGACGTCTTGCCGGAGAAGAGGCTCGGCCATTTTTGAAAAGACCTGGACCATTTGAAGGGCGCATCTTCATATGTTAGTCGTGTTTCGTGTAAAGTCCCCGCAATACTCACAGTCAACCGATCCCGAGCGACATTTGTGGAGCTAAAATTCTGCATCAGTTCCTCACCGGATTTCTTAGCAGCCTTCCTTCGATCTCCTCTCTTTACTCGCCTTTTCTTTGACGTGTTCTGCACTCCATCTTTTCCAGATCTCTCGTTCTTCTTTGGCTCGTATCGATCTTCACGTGTCTTGTGGCGTATCCTCTTCTCGAATGTTTCTCGCGGCGGGTTACGTGAGGAGGTATGGCTGGAACCACCAGTGTCCGAATGATCCACCTGCGGCTTCTTCTGGGCTGTAGGATGATTTTGTCTCTGCGATATCGTAGGATGTGGGTCATCGCTCTTCAGATCATTTCTTTGGAGTCTTATTGGAGCCTCTAGAAGCGAGCTATCTGATGAAGACTTGTGTCTCCTCTTGCATTTATAAGTCGATCTCCGTTCGTCCTCGTAGATGTGAGCAGCAGGACGAAAGTCAGAGGCAGCACCATGCGCTTCTACATCATTAAGCTTGCCTAGGAAGTGTGATGTTAGTGGATGGATTCGCCGATGTAACGTGCTGAAGACATCTGTGGCATTATAGTGTCTCACTTACTCGAATTCGCTGGCCTATTTACGAGCGTAGTATCCTGATGGTCGTTGCTTGCGATCTGAGCGAGCCATGTACGAATGTATTCGTTATTCCCGCTCAACGTCCCCATATCCTTGGACAATTTTCCAGATGATCGGCCAGGGCGTGTTTTTGCGCTCGGGGAATCCTTGAAGGCTCGACGGTCTGGCTCTCTGGAGTTGCGGTGATGTTGTCGTCTGTGGCGGCTCGAGGAACCTTGGGGCAGTTCTTTTCTCTCACCAGGGCGCTTGTCTGCTTGACGATGTCTCTCCATTGACTCAGCTGCTCGAGAGATTTCCAGTTTTCAAGGCTCCGCTCTAGGGCCGTGATGCGCTGGACGACAGTCGTAACTGTCTTACGCGCATTATCTGTGGACGCGACGGGCTCATATATAGTTAGCATAGGTAGGTAGGTATGATATAGCAGTCCGGACGTCGTGAAAGCCAGCAAGTATTGCGGAAGGAGTGACCTCGCAAGTCCCAGACTAGAGGCTCTTCCCTGGATCTTCCACTTTGGGAAGTTTGGAGTCTGGACCATGCATGTTGGTGGTGCACTCTGGTGCGCCTTGGACTCGTAGCTACCTCTTTGTGATGGTAGGTTGTGGCCAGTGGCATTTTAATGTACTGCAGGAAGATTTTCTGGTGTTTTGATTACGGTTGGTACGATTTCTTACGGTCATGCATATCGGTCCCTCGTCTGCTCTCCAGCTTTCATCAAAACATTCTAGACCACAAAACATCGCCTACCGGCCATCGTCTATAACGTCTCTGCATCTGCATTAATGCTGGCCAATCGTGCGGAATGTGTACGTACCTGTAATTAGCTACGTGCTCGGTAGCACCGGTCTATCCTGTACAGTACCTACCCCTATGCAGTCATCTTTCTGTTTCTATCGAGGAACAAAATGCAGCAAAGTTAAACAGCAGTGAGCAGCTTCCAACCCTACGAGAGCTCGTTGATCTTCTACCGCAGCCGTCTCTTCGCCTGCATCACCCACCGGCTTCAACCACTCGTTTCGAAAGCCGAGGGCCCGCGTCTTGTCCTGCTCCAGTTTACCAGTCTCGCAGACGCCACCCTGATGAAATGTTCAAGCACAGGGCGATGTATCTCATGATATATAAGGGAAAGGTACCTTAGCCAACAGGTTAATGAAGCAAGGCGCCTACCGGCTGGACGACGACGTGAGCTGTGACGACTCATACTTGTGATGAGTCCGATGCAATGGCTTGGACGGCTACGCAAGATCTCCAAGTAGCTGTCTGTCTGAGCTTGCTTGGGGGGTTTTCTGAAATTCAATAACAACTCATCCAATCCATGGGTTTGGGTTGTCGGTATATCATGCTGGAGAATAGCGAAGCGCCCGTGACCTGGAGTGTTACCCCGGGGCTCCGCGAGGGCTTTGGAGTAGGAGTTGGCACTGGGACCAGAGAGAGTTCACGCCGGTCGGCTTATACCACCATGCTGCTTGCCATCATCGCCTTGGCACCCCTTGTCTTTTGCCCTTATTCGTATCACGATATGATGGTGGGAGCAAAGAAGGGATTGTCGGTCTTCTTGAAGTAAGAGTCTACAAACCAAGGCCGGTCTGACTGTGCCAAACGGAGTGGCGATAGGTGCCCTATTATAAGCTCTACACTGCCCGAAGGAGGATCAGAGTAGAATGTAGCAATAAAGCTACGACCTGCGTCTTGCGCAAACACGAAACACATGGCAGAGCGAGCCGTATATGCGGCCAGCTATCAAAGGGGAGATATGATGACGGCTCGAAGATGGAGGAGGTGATTATGATCGTTTGGGCCGATACGAGGAACGGTCGACGGATGTTGGCATTACTCATGCTATGACAATTGAAGCTCCAACTGTGTAGCTCCAACTGTTTAGCTCCAAGCTAGGTGCGGAGTTATGTTGCAGCGGCCGGGCCAATGTCGGGTCACAGGCTACCTCGCACTTATCGATAAGCAGGCCGGGCCGAGGCTTGATCCACCTCGCCCCGTCTCTCCATCTCATCTCCACACCTTTCCTCACCACCTCACCTTATACCTCACCTCACACCTCACCTCACCTCAGTTCCCGTCAGAGAGAGCACGGGATGAAGGGCAACCAAGCCCACCTTATACTCAGGTAGGTAGGGAATTACACAAACAGGATGCTCAAAAGTATGGAAGAACTCCCATTGGCAGGGGTCCTAGTGCAGACAAGGATGTAAGGAAAAGAAAAGGAGCAAATGCAGCAAAGAGTTTGCCTTTACCCTTGATTTGCTTCCCTTCTTCCATGGCTGTGTATTCAGCTAGGCACCTACCTAGGGACCTCGTCGCAGGCCAAACCAATACCACATTAGCATGTTTACAGGGGGCACTTTTGGTGGGCTTGCAAGGTCATATATACTTTCATGCGGTATTTGTCTGGCCTGCGACGAAGTACCTAGGTACAGTGCCGTAAGGCAAAGTACCTTACACCGTGCCCGGTAGTACATTCCCGACAGTGCTGCGTACCCCTCGCACTGAACCCCGCCATCAGCAGACCCCCCTCCTCTCGAAACAAAGCGCCCTAATCAGACCTGCAGGCCTCTGTCCTTCAAGCCTATCCTGGTCCACGGGGAAGAAGAGAAGCAGAAAGGCCAGTTGTGCAGCAACACTGGACTGTACGAGTACTGTGTGCTAAACGCCTCAGGTCTAGCGTTGCATTAACTAGGTGTGATGTGATGTGATGTGGGTTGACGCGATGCGGTGTAATGCTGGACTCGACCAGGTAAGCCAGACTACGAACGAGTATGCTACGCTTCAGGAGAGGGGGCTGGGGGATGAGAATTTCTTCGAATGTTTGGGCTTATTGGTTCCCTAAAACACACCTAGACCCTGATCATCACAGACACAGACATGCCATGCCTTGTGTCGTCCGACTACTGTATCTCCAAGGACTACTGTATCTCCAAGCAGCGGAGCCCTGCAGGAGCGGCAGATTGCCATCCATCAATGCTATATACCTTGGGGGAGAGTGAGACCACGAATCTCTCACCAAAACAGATATTCCCACTTGACCTGCGCCTGGCCGACTGTTCATGTCCCGTGGATTATGAGCTGCCTAGCAGCAGCAACATGCAATCTGCTGCCAGGTTTTTACCCCTGCACGCAGCGCAGCGACGCCCAGACAAAAGAAGCTTGCTGCGGGCCAGCCTGCCCTAACCTATGCCAAAGCCCAACTGTTCCGAGCGGACATTGGGCATTACGGACCATACTATGGTAGAGTAGAGCAGAGTCGCGGGTCCAGCCAGTCCAGTAAGCTTGCTTCGCATTGCATTGCTAATGGTCGTCCCGACAGCTCTGTACGCGGGGTGGAAGATGGAAGGCGGAAGGCGTGAGATCGAGGATACCGTTATATCATCCTGTATTCGAATTGAGGCCAGCAGGTACTTCAAAGTAGAAGACCTTGCTACCACACCACCCCGCGACCCACCCTTCCCTTCTTCCCCACTCTGAGGTCCATCACTCCAGGCTTGTTACTCGGCCGTGTCCAGTCCTTTCGCAAAAGTATCGTATCTGAAAGGGCTGTCGGTCCAACGTACTCGTAGGGTAATGCCGTGTTCATTGGCAGGATGAAGGGGGGGAAATGTTGTACCTATCCAACCAGGTAGCGCTCGCCAACTTGGGCACCATAGAAAAGACAGAAAGACACAGAAGGAATAATGGTATCAGTTGGGTGAACCAGTGCCCCTCTTCTCGCTTATCCGCTAGCTCGCTTTCGGGCAATCGCAGTAGCGGGGTTTTATATGAAAGCTCTGCACCACCTCTCTTCTTCCCCTCCAACCTTCAACCTCTTTCATCTTCCTTTCTACATATCTTGCGACTCCCACTCGCATTTTTGTGTCCCTTCCTGCCACTTCGACCATCTCACAGTCTGTCCCTTCAGGCGATCAACAAACCATCAACATCTCCAGACCGTCACCCCATTTCGACAAAGCAACAACCAACTCCCCAAGAAGTTCGTCTGATTCTCCTGCTTGCCTGCGCTGACCTTTCTACTCCTCGTCGAGATCATCACCTCTACCTCACCTCTGCTATATCACATCACAGCTCCTTTCCTCTTCCGCTCAGTGGAGGGCCATGTTCTGCCTCGATGTACTTTCTTTGCGTGATCCGCGTTCCGTCTGTTTCCATGCCTACAACAACACCACTACGAGGACGCGCTCTATTGTGTCTGGATGCGCGCGGAAATTAAGACTTGACCTAGATTCCCTCAACAACATCTATCAAGATGTCTAAGCTCTTCATTGGGTAAGTTCGGTTTTGCGCCTCTGCGCCCCAATTCCTCACCTTTGACACGAGTTAACTTTATCATCAGCGGCCTTGCGTGGCACACAGATGAGAATGCGCTTCGTCAGAAGTTTGAGCAGTTCGGTGTTGTCGAGGAAGCCGTAAGTATTTCGAATCCCTATGCTCAACCTTACCCCACTTTGGAAATTTACAGCGCTAATGTATCGCTCCATAGGTCGTTGTTAAGGACCGTGATACTGGTCGATCCCGTGGCTTCGGATTTGTCCGTTATGGTTCCGATGCCGATGCCGATGCCGCGATCGCCGGCATGAACGACGTCGAGTGAGTCGAAGCTCTTCCGTCGCAAGGCGCTAATACTGACTTTCCAAGGTTTGATGGTCGCACTATCAGAGTCGACAAGGCCAGTGAGCGTGGCACCGGCAGCGGCGGCGGTGGATTCGGTGGTGGACGCGGAGGTATGTGGAACCCTTCTCATCAGGTTTGATTAAGTACTGATTCTCAAAAGGCGGCGGTGGAGGATACGGAGGACGCGGCGGCGGCGGCGGTTACGGTATGTTACTTTTCCCTCCACATTTTTTTATCTCATCGGCTACATTCAAGCATGGCTTGCATGTTTGTTCAATCTAGCATTCACGTGTGGTTTGGTCCTGGAGCTATGCTGGCTTGTCGATCCACTAGCGAAATCTTCAAGACCTGTCAACGCCAATAAAGACTGACTTGCAATTCAGGTGGTGGCGGCTACAATGACAGAAACCAAAGCGGTTACGGCGGCGGCGGAAACTCTGGTGGGTACGGAGGAGGCCAAGGTGGTTACTCTGGTGGTGGAGGTGAGTCCCTTACAGTCGAGACCTCATCGACATATATTACCTTGACCAGATCACATGCTGATCATCAGACAAAGGCTACTCCGGTGGTGGTGGATCGTATGGAGGTGGCGATCAACAGCAGCAAGGTGGTGGACGCTGGTAATAAGTTCTCAGGATCATGATGTTCTCTCAGACCTTGCTTGCGCGTCGTTCGTGCGTTGAGGACAAGGAAAAATCAGCCTGGTGCAGCGGAACTTAATTGTGTGGTGCGATTCGAGGAACATCTTTGGATGCAATTCTTTGGGTCATCAGCCTGCGGTCTATGGATGCGGAATCTGGCGAGCTCTCACGCTCTGCTCGGCGTTTGGGAGGACCCTCTTACCTATTTGTCACACACTTTCTCGCGCACTGTTTTTCGATCGGATCAACTTGATCGCGGCCATCCTGGAAGCCTGCATATCGATCAGGTCTAGTCAATTGCAAGTATTTGCCCGTCAAGGGAAATGAAAAGGCTTTTCCGAACCCTGCCTCTTGCGTGCAGTCGTGTTTACATGCTATGAAAAGGTGACTATGGCTCTTCAATACCTGGAGAGCATTTGATATGCCGGATTGGGCGGTCTTTACAGCCACGTACTCGAAGCTCTGTGCTTGACCTTGAACACTTGACGAGCACCACAGCAGTGGCTTCAAATCTTTTCAAGACCTTCAGTTTCAACACTATGTGGCCTCGACGCACTGCGCAGTGGAGCAAATCATCAAAAATCTTTTCCTGACTTGAATACGCATCAGTTGGGAATGCTGCTTGTACTACCTCGGTTTGTCCGTGCCGTAGAAGTACTACAGAT
This sequence comes from Diplocarpon mali, assembly GCA_024741835.1. Classification (NCBI taxonomy): domain Eukaryota; kingdom Fungi; phylum Ascomycota; class Leotiomycetes; order Helotiales; family Drepanopezizaceae; genus Diplocarpon; species Diplocarpon mali. The sequence goes on from JAENRP010000248.1 coordinate 38,864, forward strand.
TCATCTGACGATATGGAATTGGCTCTAATAGTACTTGAGGTTGCTAATGTCATTCCCCTTTCGGCCATTCGTGCTTTCTGTTGGCACTGCAAGCTATGAATAAGAACTCATAGAATTACCACTAGGGCAGTTCACGCTCTGATGAGTTCTGGAATGCAAAGTCTCTGCCTTGATCTAGTGCCCCTGCCCCTATCCGATCTTGCAAGCTACCTCCCCGTCTCTTCTTGCTCGCATGTGCTGCCAATCTTTGGCGCTCTTGACCCAGAGCTTCAGTCATGGCCTGGCTTGGCTGTCGCCGACACTCTGCTCGAGCTTTTTAACCCTTTGGGCAAGGTCCTTGACATGCTCGTCTCCACTCTCCTTGCTCAGCCCATCGAGCGCAGCCTCCAAGCTCAAGAGATAGTCTCTGTTCAGTCCACTTGGACCGGCGCTTCTGTGAATATGCTCAGCCAGCCGCTGCGGATCCTGGGGCCCCATGAACTGCTCATTATCAGGCGTCCCGATATACACCAACGTCCTGATCGGAAGCGAGCCATCCGCTGGGTAGAAGGGCGTGTAGTGTATGGTATAGCCATTAATCTCTCTGATGTCCAAGTATTCCCGCACCTCCGCTTCCTTGTCTGCTCGGATTCGGTATGCCGTGCCCCAAACCTTGTCAGACACCGAGGGATGGGGATCAAGCAAAGTCTCCCAGAACGAGCGCTCGATCAACGTGACGACTCGCCCTGGCGCCTCAAGTGTTCCTCGATGATCTTGACTGGCCAGCATGTCAACTCATGTCCGGGAGAGCGGACTCAACGCGCAACTTACCTGGCCTACGTCATTCATGAGTCTATCTTGAGACGCCCATTAATGGAGCAACGTACCTGCCAGAAGCGCCGCACATATCCAGTCACCCAGCCCGGTATACAACGATCTATTCTGGAATGAATAAGGATGCTTCGGTGCGAAGTGACTCGGCGGTCTCACCGAAATGTGGCGGTGGCTTCCATATTAGACTCCTTGAGACCGCGTCAGTTTCGGTGGTTGAATTGCTATCTGGAGACACTCACCCGTAGCCAAATAGCCAGAATTCGGTGTTAGCGACAACCGAGTCGGTCGGCATAGTGATGTGTGAGGTTGCAAAATGGGGGAGGGTGAAATTAGAACTTCGCCAACGGTTCCGGCATTACGTAGTGGGCCTTGGCCGCGGTTTCTGATGCGCCGGTCAGATTTCAATTGCTATCTATTACGTTCCTACGCAGTGGAACCAGGACTATATATCAATCAATGCCGCGCATCGTTGCGCGGCCTCTATTTAAGCCAAATATTCACATATCTGAGCATTGCGGAATTCTCCCGCGCCAAATCCTCCTGCGCCGCACTCGTAGTCCTCGGATTCGCGACCCTCTCTCACAGGGCACACTCACCCGCTCGGGGCTGTCAGTAGGGCCTCTCGTCGACATAACCAGCACTTCTTCCCGCTGACACCAAATCACCCATTCTCTCCACTGCCGACAGGATCCTCGAGATGGCCTACAATCGTACCTTTAATCCAGATTCTCTACCTGCGTAAGCCTCGCTGTGCCCCACGTCAAGAGATTCGGACTGACAGTCATCACAGATTTGCAGAGCCCGAGAGGGTAAATCCATTCACCAAGAGAAGACCTGTCAGAGAAACACGTAGCTAATATATCTCGATAGAAAGGGAGTAACAACTCTCCCGCCTCCAGTGCAAAACCTCAGCAACCACATCCTACAAGCTACGCAGCACTACAGCAGCAGCAGCAGCATCAGCAACAAACACAATACACGAAGCCTGCCCCTCCCCTACCAGCAGACCATCGACGATCGTCTTCCGGCATGCAGTCCTCAAAATACGGCTATGGCGCCCCTCAACACCAACAAGGGACCCCCCAACATCAGCAACAACAGCAAAACTATGGCTACACATCCCCTCCACCTGGATCCAATTACGGTAACGGACCGCGACCAGCTCCAGCCCAGAATAGACCCCCACCAGCCTCGAGACCCCCTCAATCCCCCGCACCTTCAAATGGAGCCGACCCAGCCATGTGGCCCCTCTTCAAGGCCGTCGACAAAGATGGTACTACACCTCTATTTCCCCTTGTTCGAGGAGTTGCTGACAGCTTCCAGGTACCGGACACCTGTCGGAGAAAGAGCTACGCGCTGCTCTTGTGAACGGCGACTGGACTTCCTTTGACCCGCACACAGTAAAGATGATGATTCGCATGTTCGACAGCGATCGCAGTGGCTCCATCAATTTCGAGGAGTTTTGCGGTCTCTGGGGCTTTCTAGCTGCTTGGCGCTCATTGTTCGATCGGTTCGATTCCGACAGGAGTGGAAACATCAGCTTGGATGAGTACACCAATGCCTTGGTCGCGTTTGGCTATAGGCTCAGCCCCCAGTTTGTGGAGGTGCTCTTTAGAACGTTTGACAAACGGCGTGATGGAGCCATCAGTTTTGACCTCTTCGTGCAGAGCTGTATCAGCTTGAAGAGAATGACTGATGTGTTCAAGAAGTACGATGACGATAGGGATGGATATATTACCTTGTCCTTGTAAGTTCACATTTCTGCATCGGATAAAACATACTGATCATGAACAGCGAGGACTTCCTGCTCGAGATCATCAAGCAGAAATAATTATATCATTTGGTTTTCAGATATTGGTATTTTCGCTTGCATGGTTTTTGCCTTCTGAAGAGTCCTTTTATATCTACGTCAATGGCTTAGGAATTATGGATAGGCATAATACGATACCCAAATTTTCCAGAATGTGGTCTGGTTTCGCTTCGTCGATTTCATTGCGCTATCAGGACGACCAGAACTTGTTCCCGGTAGTGAAGTCTTACAAAAAGCGCCATAGTGTATTGGAGCAGCGCCGGCATTCCCTTCTCCATGCGTCTGAGAGAGCTTGTCAGGTTGTGCTCTAGATGAATTGTTGACTTGACAAATTTCAAGTACCGCAACATATCTGTAACTTGGTCGTAGAAGAGCTCTCTGTCGGCCCTGGCAAACATCTCCTGACCCAGTGACCCCAATTATCATACGCAGACTACTGCCAGTTTGAAGAAGCAGAGACTCCCCACAGCCGCTCCTCGAAACAAGCTGCTGCTTGAAGATATGCAGGCGTCGTCCGACTAGTCCCAGGCCTCACCAATCCCCTGCGGTCAAACCGTTACCAGCTCTCTCTTACAACGCGTCCAGTCTAGCGGTCTATCCTTCTCTTCTACTGAGTCATCATTATCACCAACCCTAAGCGGCTGAGTGTCTGATTCTTGCGGCATAATCTCAGCCTTGCCAGGCCATCAACAAAATACCTCCAAATATGAAATCTGAATAATCGTTCGCAGTGAGAGGTGGTGTTTTGGTTCTCCTGTGAGACTTCCCAATCAGATTTTTTCGATTTCCCGCCGCCTAGAACCACAACATCACCGCCACCACCCTTTCACTGCCAACGATTGTGTTCTTACTAACGAAATCCCAGCAAACCCATCTGACTCTTGTTTTGTTTCTCAGACTGAGAAGCACGTCTCATTCGTTGCTGACGTGAGGCGCCAGCCGATTCCTTGCGGGCTGGAGCTGAAATGCGACTTCTGTCTTGACCCTAAAGCCGGTTACCCAATTTCCTAGCTGATTATTGTTATTTGTCATCAACTCGCTTAGCCCCAAAGTTCTCGCTATGGCAGACAAAATATTGGCGATGGCCAGACTCCTCGAGACATTGCTCCCTACGCCGCCCCGGGAAAATCTTAACACGCACTTGGTACTTGGCGAGATTATCGACCAAATTAATCTCATCAGAGACGATTTCCTCTTGTCAAGATCGCCACCCTGAAAGAGCATCTCTAGGATATCCGTAACAAGAACGTCGATCCTGAGATCCATCTCCGCGGATTCCTGCACGTGTTTAAAGACACCGATGTCTTCAGAGATGCATTCAATCAGTTGGATGAGGGAATGTGGTTGAGGATCAAGGCGTTTATGGATGGCAAGAGCAAGAAAGAGGTGCTTGATGCTGGTGGCAAGGGAGTGGCGGGGCAGCTCTTCATGCCGCCCAGTCCACCGGTGAAGCATCATTTCAGGAAGTCGGCCGAGGGATTGAAGGAGGGTATTGAGGAGTTGCTTGGGCATGACCATGGTGCTGAGAAAGCGGAGGCGCCGAAGAAAACAGTTGCCGAGGCGGCTGCTGGTACGCAGGGGTACCCGAGGATTTTCGAGGATGCTGCTGAGACCAAAACTATGGAGGTAAGCTCAACACCTTCGTCACTGATTCTGGTCCGGATTCTCGTTGGATTGGTTTTGGGGGGGGGGGGTGAAATGTTTAGATAGATGGGCTTTGTTGAAGTATTCAATGATTTCTGGTTTACAGCCAACGATCTCGTGCTCTTGTGCCTAGAATTAGGACCCTAATATCACAAAACAGGTTCACGCGAACAAGGGCTTCTGCAATTGGGGCAGAAGCGTTGCCAACACCCCTAAGTGGAGTTTTTGTGACGAACGAGCAGTTCCGGCGCTGGGCTGTTGCGAACGATAAGTGGACGTTGCCTGTGGATGTCATTCTTGTCGACTACGTCCCTCTCTTCTCATGCAGTTCCTCGAGGCGGGAGGTGCTGACCGCTGCCGAGAGTCACATTCGGGGGAGTCAACGGCCCTGTATGCCACGGAGCTGGGCGTCGCCACCAAACCATCAACGACTGCGTCCGAGCCGTAGAATACGTTGATGCCAACGGCGTCCATCGCACCATCTCCGACCCAGCACACCTCGGAGCCGCAGCCGGCTGTTTCGGGCTCCTGGGTGTCGTGACGCACATCACCTTCGCGCTGGACCAGATGTCCTACGCCATCATGCAACCGTTCAAGCCTGATATCGGGCTCGCCATCCCACCGCTTAGCAGAAATGATATCCCGATCGCGCTCCGCAAGACGTTCACCGATGCTCAGTATGCCGCTGGGCTTGCAGACTTTAAGAGGCGCGCTCAGGAAGACTACAAGCGTGGGTCAAATACCTGGAACGCCACCGACGACCGGGAGCGCAGCGTCGAGTACCCGAGCCCGTTCCTGACTCTCATCCCGTGGATCGAAGGCTGGCTCGGGGGTGTGGTGGGACCTCATCAAGCTCTGTTACGAGGACGACGACACGCCCCTGCGGCTGACGCTCGAGCTGCGCATCATGGGGGAATAGCAACGTGATCATGGCGCCGCAGCAGGGGAATACGCTCGGCACGGCCAGCATCGAGGTCATCAGCATCCCCGACGCGGTGACGGACAACGAGTGGGTGCCGTTCCTGCAGCGGCTCGCTGACTTGTGGATGGGCTATGGGGATGCGCATGGGGCCTTGCTGGACGTCAGACCGCACTGGGCGAGGGAGTGGTACGTGCCCTGTTGTTTTGTTTCGTTCGGGCTCGCCTAATTCCCCGCATCCCACCACGTCCTTGCCTCCCCCCCCCCCTTCGCTCGGTTCGGGGTAAGCCTAACGTGGTGAGCAGGGAGAGTATCAACATGCGCGGCCAGCCGGCGTGGCAGTACCTCAAGGAATACGCGTACAAAGACGCCATTCCGGAGTTCAAGTCTACGCTGGCTTCTGTTGGCGCTGGGCAAGGCTGGGGCCTGACGGATATACAGGAGAGGTTCTCGAATGAGTTGTGGGATTACATGATCTACTCGTAGCCAAGCTGAGCATCAGACAAGGGAGGACACTGCGCTAGCGTTGAGCGTCCTGGGACGTCTACTCGAGGGCTTGAAATTAAGCGGCCACCATCGGCTGGGGTCAAGAGTGGTTTTTCGTGAATGCCAAAGATGTTTATCAGATCTGTCGAACTCTCCTGCGCGGTGTCCATTGACGAGGGCGAGTCCTAGACAGAGGGATCGGTAGTTTTCTCTTCCAAGATCTGAGGTCACGCTTCATGTGGGATGCACAAGACCCCACGTTCCGAGGCCGTCAAAAGTAGATATATTGTGCACGCGTGCTATCGGCTCGAGGCCATCACGTCAGAGTAAGCGCTGAAGCTGCGCCGACCTACCCGTACGCAGTGCCTCTCAAGTCTTCTTCCACGCCACGATTCTGATTGAGATCGGGTGGCATATTCTAGCAGGCTGCGATCGAGGCAGCGCTCTCCTCAGGGCCCCCAGCAAACTGGGGTCTGGAGTCCTCAGCCACGTCGCCACCTCGGCAACGTCGATGATCTCCTCCTTGGCGCAAGCGCGGTCGATCCACCAATTTCGACCATCTGCAAACCACTAGAAGAGGTCAGTTCCATCATTTCGAAGAAAAGGGGCGTGGCAAGCGGTTTCGTTCAAGCCGGATTAGCCGGAATGGGAGTGCGCCTACCTGGTCTAGCGGTCGCAGCTCGACCGCACCGCTCTTCGTCCACGACTTCTCCTTCGAGCCCACCATGAATGTGACGCTTCTCAACCTCCGCAGCTGTCGCAAGCACGGCGCCCAAGTTCTCGCCTGCGCAAGATCGTCAATATTCAAGGGGAGGGCGAGGTGCTGGATGTTGTTGTTGGGACCGCAGATACTTCGTAGAACGTCGCCGAGCGGGTCCGAGGAGAAGAGGTCGAGGGTGCGGAAGAAGACGGTGTCGCGGGAGCTGCAGAGACGGACGATGGGTCGTGGCCAGGGATGCGGGTCGCCGTTTTGCTGGATAGCCTGTTGCCGCTGGGCGAAGTTCAGCAGGGGGTGTCTAGATAACCACACGTGTTAGATGATTCTTGCTCGGAAAGCTGAGGGTGGGTACTGACCTGAAATTGTCGTTCGCCAGCATAGAGAGCTTTCCTGCGGCTCGGAACTTTATCTTAGATGCTGTTTCCCTGCTCTCGCGACAAACAGCACTGAGCGGTTGGTCGTAGGGCAGGTTGAGGAAGGTCCGGTCGTAGAAATCGGTGCAGTACTGTATCTCGATGAACTTTGGGTTGTACAGCGCGATCTCCCATATCTCCAGACGAAGCTCTGTGGGTAGCAGAGGAAATTGGGGGAAGGAGGTGAGATGTCTGTGTCGAGAAATGGGGAACGGAAAGGAGGGGAGCATCTGGAGCCAAGCTTCAGTCGAGGCTTTAGTTGTCGAGACTTCTGGAGAAGATTCCGCGTTTGGAATAGATATCTTGATGTCACTCTTCTCTGTCGCGCATTTCAAGAGTGAAATATCGCAAGGCGGGGTGTCAGAAGCTTCGGCTTCAGCTTTAGCCCTGGCCACGAACTTGGCTTGCCTTTCCTTGTGCGCCTTGACACCTTTGACAGTCGGCCACTTTTCATGCGGATGCAAGAGCTTCCTCCCTCGCTCAAGGGACTCGAGGCGTAGATCGATGAGTTGCGTTCGCTTCTCAAGGGGGCTCATCTGATTCGGCGTCTTGCATGGTGTCATGGACCGTGGTGGCTTACTCTTTGGCATCTTTTGAAGCCCTGCTGGGGCTTTATTCTTGCAGTGGCCGATGGTCATGTTGTGTTGCTGTATGGCGTTGAGTTTGAAGTTGGCAGGCTGGGTCTTTATGAGGTAGAGGTCGGCCACTTATGACGGTGGCTAGGCGAGGTGCTCTCACCTGGGTGCTTCCACGTGATGAATACAAGTGTCATGAGAAAAGTGACAACGTCAAAGGCAGCAGAGGCTATTGAATAGATCAGAACCCCCCTGGATTACTAGGATTCTTTCCAGCTAGCAAAGTACTAAGCCAAAATGGTGAATTCTTTCTTCTGATAAGAGCTTTATTAGAGGGAGGTTAAAGTCATTACTATAACCATGATTGAGATCCTTCAGTCATGCAGGAATTCAGATGTCCTGCTCGACGATAAAATTCGAAGCCCGAATGCAGAGGGAACAGTAGCAGTTTATGATAACCATAGTTTCTGAGAACGGGTATGTCCGCGCTATTGACACGACACAATATTGACACTCTTGCGCCACTCCAAATATAAAACAACAGCCTTCACTTGTCATTTGAAGCAGATCAACAAGACCCAAGTGCTTTTCTGAGGACGAAAATTACTCTGACTGGAATATTTGAACCTGACTTTGACAATAATAACCGCCCCCTTTTGTTTTGAACATGGTGCTTATTAAACTGCTTTAAAGAACATAAGATACAAGGAAACAATAGGTCAAAGACGAGCTAGAAAGGTTGAAGATAAAATGGCAAGTTCCTGATATGCCGCCCTCCAGAACCACAGGGAATGGAGCAGTCTCCTTCTGGCTGAACTTGATTACTAGCACTTGCTGGAATTTGAACATCAGTATTGCGAGTGTCTGCACCAAGAAGGAGGGATGAACTCTTGCGAAATCGGAATCAAGATTGTTACATTGATGAATTGGTGACTAGAGGAGTATGATAGACAAGGGACATTCTCAAGTCGACAGGCAAGCATATAAAAAGGGGGCGGATCTACGCTTAACCGAAATCAGATACTCCCGCCCCACTTGAGCTACCCCCTTGTGGAGTGCTAGTCCTAAATAGGCTAGAATAGGGCAAGTGGGCGCTAGTGTAGGAGGATAAAACCTGCAACTATACCATACCTAATATAATAACCTTTTTCCCCTTTTCTAAGGTATTACTACCCTTACGTTTAGTGACCTACGCAAGGAGGCGTAGCAAGCTTTCTTATCTCTATTCGATTAAGTAGACTAATACTCAGAACCCCTCTTGAAACCTAGTTAAGATATAAAGAAGACTAGAGATACGTCTAATACTCCTATTATCTATAGACTTGAAGATTTAGCAACTAATACTTTAGAATAAGTAATTGAAGAGGAACTTCAATAAGAGTAAGGAGAAGGGAATAATACAATTAATATAAGAGTATAATAAGTAAGAGTCTTGCCTTAGAGCTCTTCTTTAATAAGCGTTATCGACTCTGCAGCTAGAAAATTCTATATATCTACTTAGACCTTATAAGGAAGGAGTAAATAACAAACCCTTTACCTTAGGACTAGCTTTAGGACTACTTATTCCTTCCTCTTTAATAGAACTAATAAAGCTCTTAATAAGTCTTTATCATTTAGAAACCTTATAAAAGGTCTAGAGGGACTATAAAGAGAGTATATATAATAATAATACCTTTCTACTCTAGAGGTATAAAGGCCGCTGGAGAAGCATCTTATTAATAGACCTATCTGACTTAGACCTAAGCATACCTCTATTCTCTCCTACTATTATATAAGAGGACTTATAGTATAAGGAGAGTGTCTTGCCTCTATTCTGCCTTATAAACTAGGACTTCTTTAAGGCTACTATTAAATAAAGGAATACCTAGTACTCCTCCTTACCTAGCCTACTTAGATTAAGCTAGCAACTGCCCCTAATAGCTATATGCTTTTAAAAGATGCTTAAGTTTAAGAGGTATAAGGACTATAATAGGGAAATGCTAGCTAAGCTTTAGCTTAATAGGCTCGATTACGACTTTGAAGTCGACGGCTAGTTCCTACTACCTCCTGCCATCTACCTAAGAGCTATCTCTATCCTACTTAAAAGAGAGGCTTCCTACCACTTTAAATCTAATCAATAGATAAAGAGTATTATAGCTAATAGACTTACTACTATTAAAGAAGATAGGTAAGAGGTAATCGAATAGCTAAAGACTTAGTTTCTAAATAAGGATAATCCTATAAAGGAGCTAGACGTTATAATAAAGGTGGCTAATCTTTAGCAAGGCCTACTTAAGAACTTAGCCTCTTACTATTAAAGAACTGCTACATTGCTAAAGAAGACTAGCGGCAAGGATTTTGATAAGAATATCCCCTTATCTCTTATGCCTTTATAAAAGGATTCGGACCGATATATCCTTAAGTTTATCATATTGGCCTTTATGCGAGGAGTGTATAATAATAAGCTTAGATCTTACGCCTTAAGTAATAACGTCCTACTGCTTCTATACCTTTAGAGGGCCTATAATACCCTTTGCTTATTATAATCTGCTCTTAAGGCCTAGGAGAAAATCGAAGCTAAGATCGAGAAGTAATAATACTATAAGCGCTTAGAATCCTATATAAAGAACTGCTTAAGGGTCTTAGTTTAATCTGCCCTAGCCTCCTTAGATAATAGGAACTATACTCTAGTTACTAAAAAAGATACTAGAAGATAATGCTTAGTATTAGCTATAATAATAAGAGGGTATCAACCTCCTCTAACCTTTAAGTCTATTCCTAGATAACTAACCCTTGCTTTAAGGAACCCAACTGCCCTTTATTAAGAGATGTCCTTAATCTTCTATACTTAAGGCTATCGTTTTAAATATAATGTTTAGAACTAGCAAAGTAATTATCGAAACCCTTAAAAAAGGATAACTTAGAATCTAAACTAGAATACGGAATAGAGGGGCGCATCGAACTATAATAGTATAGTACCTTTCTACTAGTAGTACGCTTTAAAACCAGCCTCCGACTTATCTAATCCCTTTATCAACCGATCGAGGATATAGAATAGAGCTAAGGATAAGCCTTTATATATCAAATATAAGGAATATGGCCACTATAAGGACAAATGTATAAGGCAGCCCTTGACCTCTTAGGAAAAGGCCTACCTTAAGTCAATTGTCTTCCTTAAGTCTACTGCCTTAGTTTATTATATTAAGATCTATATAAAAGAAGGGAAACATTACAATTATAGAAGACATATTAATAGTAGTCGCTCTATAGCGCTTATACCTGCCTTTATTAAAATAGATCCCGAAATAAGGATATTGCTAAAAGAGTTTAATAGATTGCAAAGAGCGGCAGTAAAGGATGTTAGCAAACCTGCTATAGTCTTTAACCTAGTAGAGGTAGGAGGTATTAAATATTATAACGCTATATATAATATTAAAGAAGATATACCTCCTTAAGCTATCTCCTTTTTAGCAGATAGGAAAGGGGTTTGGAAGAGAGTACAAATAGCTGGTTTATTAAACGATACTACCTAGGCGGAACTTAGGAGATAACCCTAAAGGAAGTAAGCTAATGCAGACCCTGCCAGAAAGAAGAAGGCAGCCTCTAGGGAGAAGAAGCTTCGCTATCTATAAGAGATTATAAGGAAGGAGGGCGATAGCCCTATTAATTATATTAAGCTAGCAAAAGGATTTAAGATCTTAATAAATCTTTTAGATCTATTCCAGCTATCTTTAAAAGTATTAAAGCAGTTTTGCAATCTCTTTACTCGCTAGAACTAAAAGAGATAAAAGAAGGCTACCTTTTTAGGAATAGTATCTAAAGAGATTAAGCCCCCTTCCTTATTAGCTACGCAATCGAACCTTACGAAACTCCTGCCTAGTATATACCTAGATAAGAAGGCTTAGAAAGTACTAGTATCAATTTAAGTAAAGGAAAGGGAAGAAGAGATAGTAGTAGATCTGCCTATTAGTATAAGTGCTATTAATTAAGGCAGTAACATTTTACTCACTTCTTAAAGACTTAAGAAGGCTCTTAATCTTATAAAGCGTTCCTTTAATTCAAAAGGCTACTTAAAGGTAACCTATAGTACTATAGATAGAGAGATATATGACTTAACTAGCTATGTATCGTTCGAGATTAGAGTTTAAGGTATCTAGCGTAAGGTAGACTCCTTTTTAAGATCAAATAGCCCTTTAAAGAAAACTGAGCTATCTCTCCTTTTAAGTCTACCTTAGCTATATATAATTGATATAAAATTAAACATCTAAAAGAGTAAGATCACTATTAAAGGGAATATACTAGGAGAGAAACCTATTACTATTATAGGATCGCAATTCACTCTTAGCCTAAATTTAAACTTATTGCTTTATCTAAAGGAGAAACTATAGAAAATACCCCTTAAGAACCTAATAGTAAGACTCGTACCTAAAGACTCTGATATTTCTACGACCGACGACTTCGAAAGCGATAGTAGCTCTAAAAGCGAGACCAACTCCGAGAATGAATAGGATTTTTAAATCATCTATAATGCCCTAGGAAGGCGTTAAACTTAGCTATAGTAAAGAGCTGCCTCTCGCTTTAGATAGCTGATCTGCTAGCTCTAGAGAAGACTAAGGAGGTAAAAAACCGTTTTAAAACTAAAGAAAAATGGAAAGGGACATCTACACCAGCTTTAGAAGCTCTATTCAAGCTAGTAAAGGGTCAAAATATAAGGAGGAAAGGGAGTGCTATATCTTCGCATATATAAAGGGGAGAGCTAGGACCTAGGAGTAGAAGAATCCAATTCAAAAGCTCGCAAAAGCTATTAGCACAATTATATTTATCGCTTTTAAGAAGTTACAATAATATAGAGACCTTTATACTTAATTTCCTAACTAATCGGCGGGTAAGAAGGCTTTTAATAGAACAGCCTTTTAAGAGCGACTTAGAGGCATAGTTAAAGAGCTGCAAGATAACTTTTGGACCTAGTATCTTAAATAACCGATTGCAAGAGGTTTAGCAGCTTCTATATACCTATAGAGCAGTCAATTCTAATAGACTTACTAATATTTCCTATACTAACCTTTATACCTATCGAGCCCGAATCTTAAAAGATGCTATTCTAATAGCTAATAATACTATAAGGAGATATAACCCTTATAAGCTAGCGTAGCTAAATAAGACGATAACTGAAGGCATAGACTATAGAATATTTAAGAGCACCTTTCTTACTAATAACCGACTTTCTAACTGGAACTCTTACCTATACTTAGTCGAGAAGAGCTTAAAGAGTAAAGCATCTATAAGGGAGTATAGGGTTACCTTCGATTATTCCTAGATTAAGGAGATTATACTAGGTTGTATAATAATCAGTTTATCTAAATGCTTTGATTATTTGAATAATCCCTAGCACTAGCTATTTATATAGCTAGATCTGAAGCATACGTACTAGTTAGTTAACCTAGACCTAGATCATCGCTATTTCTACGCCTTTTCTATACTTAGTTATTACTAGTTACAACCTACGAGGATGCTGCAAAGGGCTGCCTTATTTGCATTTTCTATAAATGAACTTATAAAGCTTATTTTTAATCCTATCCTTATATCTAAAAGAGCTATTGCTAAGGGTAGGGATAATTCTAAGCCTTTTCTATTCTCTTCTATCTTCGCAAATGGCTATATTAGCTTATAATGCCTAATGTTCTATATAGACGATATCTTTAGGGGTTTCCCCGATTTTAAGGCAGTATTTGCTTTCCTACGCGATTACCTCCTCCCTAGGCTCCTATAATCTAAGCTAAAGCTATTATTTAAAAAGTGCCTCCTCTTTATAACTGAAGTGCTAGTCCTAGGCATCTGATATAAAGTAGGAGGCAAGACTATTATAAAGCTAAAGAGATCGGAAAACATTAAGCTTTAGCTAATACCTTAGAATGCAATAAAAGTATAACGATTCTTAGGCGCTATATAGATCACTTAGAATTGGACTAAGAACTTCGCAGAGATAGCAAGGCCTTTAAACCGCCTGACAGAAGCAGTAGAGTAGAGGTGGTTAAAAGCAAAGGCCCTCTCCTTTTTATTACTTAAGGAGTATTGCTTTACAGTTATCAAACGATCTAGCTATATACTATTAAAGCCGGTCTCTATATATACTAACGCTAGTAGCTACGTAAGAGGGTGCTATATTACTTAAATTTAAGCAGGAGAATCTGCTATAGTACTGATACTTTTTAATAGTTTTACCTTTTCTTATACCTGTAACGGCTGCACCTCCACTTAGTGCAATTACCTGGGAGTACGGCGTTTTAAGGTTTTACAATCTCGATTCGACGTAGGGTTTTCTTAAATCGACCCTAAAGGTGCAAAAGGATATTCTTATATAATATTATATAAACGGATAAAGAGCCTTAAGCTGCTTATATATATAAGGAAGAAGGGCTCTCCCTTAAGGAGGGCTCTCTAACTTCTTCGTTTCCTTTGTATTAAACCTATAGGATACGCCTTTTGCACTACTTCTTACTCCTATACTTAATCTCGCACTTCGGCGGTTTTATATTATTACATTAAATGAAGAAGTTCTTCTCCGCCAGGGACGGCTTTTAATAATATCCTACCCTTTCTAAAAATCGATTCGCAGTTATTTCGACTTTCGATAGAGTTAGGATCCTAAAGATCTCTTAAATAAACTAAGAGCTTAAGTGTAGCTTATTAATTAGTATAATCGAGGAACGCTTTTATTAGCCGGATTTTCTTAACTACTCCTTTTATAAAAGTACTATAAGCAGAAGTTAAGAGAGCACTATACTACTAGAACCCTTTTTCTATAGAACCCCTTTTTAACCGAATTACTATTAAAACTAAAATCGGTAAAATGAATTCCCTATTAGCCGGAAGTCAGCAAATACGGAATATGCCTAGCTCGTTTAAGGAACCAGCTTCTATAGGGAGTACCCCTACCTTAGCCCTTAGGGCCGGACCTTCCTTTGCCGCTAAGGGCAAGAGACTATAATGCTATAGCTAAGCTAACTAAGATAAATGAGACTTTTCGAACCCGAACGTCTTATAAGGAATAGTCTTAGGTTTAAAGGAATCCTTATAACGCTAAGATCAATCTAATTAATAACTATAAAGCGAGATTAGCAGGATTGCTTAGGCTATCTTTAGCCTAAAGACCCTAGCTTATTAAAGCTAAGAGATAGCTTAGCATATATATTAGACTATTAAGTAAGAATCTACCTACCCTTGCTAAAGTAAGACTTAGCCTCCTTTAGAAGTTGATATAGATATAAAACGGCTAAAAATTCAGCTAATCGAAAAGATCATCCCCTTTAATAATAGGACCTCTCTAATGTATAAGTAGTAGTTAGCTTTAGTCCGAGACCAATTGCAAGTTAATACTAACCTATATCCAAATGAGCGAGCTCGCTAAGCCCTTATTTAAAGATCTACTATAAGATAAGCCCAAATGTACCTTAAACCCTAATACCTTTCGGAGACTAACCCCTTTTAAAACTATTAAGAAATAGTAGAATTATTAAGCAATTACTTTTTAATTAGCTAAGAGGTAGACCTATTTCGATCTACTTTTCATTACCTTTATATAAAAGAAGCCAGTTATTCTAAAGAAACTTTCCTTTAGTTTTAAGCCTGATTCTAATTTGCTATAATCTAAGGAGAGGTCTTAAGATCTAAGTAATTCTTCTTTATATAAAATAAGATTACCCCTTAGCTTAGAGCTGCTTGCGCTCTAGCTAAGGCCTCTTAGGGGAAGGACTATACTATTATAGTTAATTAATTAAACGCCTTTAATGCCGAACGCCGAAGTAACCAACTTCTTAACCCTTCGACTGAAAGCAAGGCGACCTTAGTATTATACTGAAAGACATCCGGTTCGCTCCTTAATAAGGCCGCTTGCAGTCCGAGCGCTGGAAATACTACTTAAGTTTCTAGGCCACTAGCCCTAAAGCCTACTACCCTTTTCGCCAAAACACGCTAGCTAAGGCTAGTTCTCCTGCTTTACCCCTTAAGCAAGCCACCTGCTGGACCTATAGTAAAACTGGTTATTATAAGACCGAGTGCCCT
The DNA here is from genome assembly GCA_024741835.1 of Diplocarpon mali. Lineage (NCBI taxonomy): Eukaryota > Fungi > Ascomycota > Leotiomycetes > Helotiales > Drepanopezizaceae > Diplocarpon > Diplocarpon mali. The sequence continues at coordinate 54,282 of JAENRP010000248.1, forward strand.
TCTGTAAGTAAGATCAATACCTTAAAAGATGCAAAGGAAGATAATCCGACTTTAGACTTAATTAAGAATAAGGTTAAAATAGAAGAAGATTAGGAAAACGAAAAGGCCTAGGAAAAGACTCCTACTTAAGCCTGCGAAAGTGCGACTTATTAAAGCTAGACTTTAACTCTTTAATAAGAGGGAAGCAATTCCTAACCTCTTATACTATTAGTATAAATGGACTTAAAGTATTATTATTAGCTTTAATAGAAACTAAAGCCCTTAGTTACCTATTTTTAAATTATTCCTTTTCTATATATCTTTTAAAAGCGACTAGCTTTAAAATTCTTCCTCTTTTAGCCCTTATTCTTATCTATAGATTTTAAAATACCATTTGCGCGCAAGCTATGCACTATATACGCTTTTACTTAATAATTGATAAAAGGCATATTTACAATTGCCCTTAGGTTATTCTCAACTTAGGCTAGCGCAATGCTATTATTAAAGTCAAATGGATGCGCCGATTCCGACTTAAACTTAATCCGAAGGAAAACCGATTTGTATAGCCTTTATATTACCCCCTATCTCCCCGATTTGTAAAGGAAATCGTCATTCGTCTTCCCCCTTTTAAAGGACTTCGGATCCGATCCAATTATTAAGCCGATATCAATTGCAGAGAATAAGAAATGGCTATAGATAAAGCTTAATAAATTAATAGAAGATAGTCCTGCGTTAATTTAATAGTCTTAGCTAGGTGTAAGATCCCTATTGCTATCACTAGGCCAGCGCCCCTACCTCTAACTAAGCTAGATCTAGGAATACCGCCTAATATGAATCGACTATATTCTAACCCTATTCGCAAATGCCCTAAAGCCGCAGTTCCTATTTGCAAAATCAGTACTAACGCCTTTTATTATAATATAAAGCGTAAGGAGATTGAGTTCTTTTAAACTAGTATTTATAAAGTGGATAGGATTCTAAAGGAAAGATATAAGCCTAAGAATCCTAATATCGAAAAGCTAATTAATAATCGACTCTTAAAATAGTACTAATCTTTAAGATAAGCCTTCTTAAAAAGGGATGCAGATACCCTCCCTTCCTATTAGTACTACGATTATAAGATATAGCTAAAAGGGCCTTTGCCTAACGCCTATTCGCCCCTTTACCGCCAATCTACTAAAGAGCTTAAGGTTATAAAGGAGTACTTACTTAAGAATTTAAACAAAGGCTTTATTAAAATAAGTACTAGCCCCTTTGCTTCGCTAGTGCTATTTGTAAAGAAGGCCGACGGTAGCCTCCGATTTTATATAGACTACCGAAAGCTAAATGTACTAACTCAGAAGGACGCTTACCCAATTCCAAGGATAGACGAGCTTTTAAGGCAAGTATTTAAAGCTAAGATTTTCATAAAGTTAGATATTTAAGCCGCTTTCAATCGAATACGAATAGACCTTAAATTAAAGGAATATACTACCTTTCGAATAAGGTATAGATCCTATAAATGCAAAGTTCTCCTATTTGGCCTTTATAATAGACCTAGTACTTACTAGCAATATATAAATAATATTCTTTTAAATTACTTAAATAATTTTTATATAGCATATTTAAATAACATTTTGATTTACTTTAAGAATATTAAGGAGTACTAGGGCTATATTAAAAGGGTGCTAAAACAACTCTTAAAGGCTGGCCTTTAAGTAGATATTAAGAAGTGCGAGTTTTATATTACTTAAATTTAATATCTTAAATATATTTTAATAATAACTAAGATCGAACTAGACCTTAAAAAGGTCGAACTATTGCGCAATTAGAAGTACTTAAAAACTATTATTAAAGTAAAGTCCTACCTAGGATTTTGCAAATTCTACCGATAATTCATTTGCAACTTTAAGCTAATCGCTAAACCCCTTTCTATTTTAACCCGACTAATAGTGCCTTAGAATTAGATAGAAGAGTACCGAATCGCTTTTAAAGAGCTTTATAAGCAGCTGCTTTCAATTTAGCAGATTTACTATTTTAACCCTAACTTACCTATAAAGCTAGAAACTAATGCCTTTAATAGCATTATCGCTAAAGTACTTTCTTAGCAATACTCCAATAAGCAATAGTACCTAATCGGCTTCTATTTGCATATACTCTTTAGCTATAAACCTAATTAGGAAATATATAATAAGGAACTCTTTACTATTATTAAATCCTGCTATAAATAGAGACCTAAGCTTATATCACTTAAGAAGTAAGTTGATATTTACTTAGATCACCGCTCCCTTAAGTACTTTATAACTACTAAGGTTCTAACTGCGAAATAGTGCCGATAGATGGAATTCCTATTTAACTTCAATTTTCGAATTATATACACTCTTAGCAAAGACAATTAGAAGGCTGATATTCTTAGCCGCTAAGAGTAGGATATGCCGATTTATAAATAAGCGAAGCTAGATAGCCGATCCTAGGTTTTGATTTCCCTAGCTTAGTTGGACCCTTGAATTAATACTAAACTAGCTGAAAAATTTCTCGCCGAATCTGCTGAAGGCACCTTCGCCTTAATATCAACTGATACTTCCGATTCGACTTTAAATCGACCTAAGGATTCCTTTAATTTAATTAAGAAGCTTTATTAAAACAATTGCAAATCCTTTTAAAAGATTCGCGCCGACCTTTTTAAAAACTACTCCTTAAAAGACGGATTGCTTTACTTTAAAGAGCGTCTTTATATATATTGCAATACTCCCTTATATACTCGTCTAATTTAAGAAGCTTATAACCAACCTTTAAGCGCGCACCCTAATAGCTTAAAGACCTATTAGCTACTTACTCCTAAGTACTATTAGGTTAGGATAGGTTCGGACTATAAAAGATTTATTACAAACTGCAGACCTTATCAATTCTCATATTTAAAGATAATTAAATAATAAGGCCTCTTGCAGCCTCTCCCTATTCCTAACTATCTTATATAGCACTTATATATAGATTTTAAGGATTTTCCTCCTAATAAGTACAGTTTTGATCGAATCCTAGTTTTTATAGACCGACTTAGTAAGAGCGCTATTACAATCCTTTATTATAAAGATATTAACGCTTAAGGAACTGCCCGATTGTTCGTTTAATAGATATATCGATTCGGCTATACTCTAAAGATAATTACCTCCGACCGAGGCCCCTAATTCGTCTCCTTATTTTAAAAAGAGTTCTACTATATTATTAGTATCAAGATTAAACTTTCTATAGCATACCATAAGGAGACTAATAGCTAAACGGAGATTATAAACAAGTATATTAATTTAAGGCTACAGCCTTTTATTAATTACTATCAAGATAATTAGAGTAAACTGATTCCGTTAATAGATTGTGCGCAATCGACTCTCCCTTACGCTTCAATCGGTATATATAGGTTCTATACCAGTAATCGATATTTATATGAATATAGTTAAGTACTTATTATTAAAAAGAGTCTATTATAATATCTGCCTATCTTTATATAATTAAGATAGTACCTTTATACCTTTGAATGTCCTCCCTCTTATATTCCCTCTTAACCGCATATAGATATCCTTCCAAGGTCCTCCGGCTGAACAGCCGTTTGAAATATATATAAAACCCCTTATATTGCATATGGTATAGCTATATAAGATAATCCTAGGAATAAGGATAGCTTGCCTTTTGCATAGGAATCTGCGTATTAATACCAGTAGTACTTTCTTTTAAAAAGACCTTTTCAACTCGCATAAGGAAGTACGTAAAATAGGTATATAAAGGAGGTAGATTAGTAGCAAATAATCAAATGGTAATAAAGAATAGAATAGTAAAGACAAATAGCTTAATAGTAAAGGTAGATATAATAGGTAATAAGGATAGTATATATATAAAGTAGAATAGCAAAGATAAAGGCAAATAGTAAAGATAAAATAGCAAAGAGGGAAAGGAAAGGTATTTAAATAATAGAAGTAATCTAAGGTCTTTGTTCAAGCTTTATAGTAGTGCGATTATAGTCTAGTTGCATTCTAGTAGGTTCGAGACTCTTTATTAAAGAGTCATCCGAAGTTGTAATCTATTATAGCTATAAATTATAATAATCTATAGAAGGGAAAAGAGGGGCCTTTAAGAAGGCATATATATTAAGCTTCCCTCTTCCCTTAATCTCTTAACTTTAACTCCTACTTCTTATAAATAGGTCGATTCCCTTTCTTACTTTTAAGTTGATTAACCCTTTAGTAGATCTTATTTTATATTATCTTATTACTAATATCATTATTATTAGTAAGTGCCTTAATAGTTGGCCGACTCCCTTTAATATATATATTGCTAATTTAAATAGTACTTAAATGTAACTTAAAAGATCTGCCTAAGGCCTTTTAGGTACTATACGTATATTATACGCGTGTGATATTAAGAAAGGAGGCTAGTAAGAATAATACCGGCTATATATGCGCCTTTAATACTCTTACTTTTAAGAAGTATAACTATTGCATTGCGCAGTAGGCTAAGTGTATCTTAGTAAGTGCCCTTTAATATCCTCTTACTTTAATAACCTCTAATAGATATCTGTTTTAAATACCTATTTAAGCTTAGGATAAGTATATTATCCTTTAGGATACTTAAGTTAGCGGCGATATTAAAGTGATCTAAGAGGCGGCCTAAATCCTATTTAAAGAGACTTAGATATAAATCTCTATAATCCTAAAGACTTAGGATGCCTTTTAGCTAGCTTAGTTAAATAAAGCTTATACTCTTTACTATAGTATCGACCTTGCGAATACCTAGCAAGCTATATATGCCTTTAAATCTATCTAATATCGATAATTAATTATTTGTAAGATCTATTGCGCGCTATCTAAGGCGGTAATGCTACCCTTAGGTATTTTAAAACTTAAGGCGCTAAAGTGCTTAGCTCCCTTTAGCGTATAAAGGGGCTATTTAGCTTAGCTAAGGGCTGCTCTTAAGCTCCCTTTAATAATGTCTGCTGCTAAAAAGGCAAGGGTAGATAGGTGCCTTCTAAGGGCTCTTTAAAGAGTAAGGATCTAGATCTTAGTGATTTAGATAAGCTAAATCTAAAGGAGATTGTAGCTGCTTTTACTTAAGTATAAGCTTAAGAGGAGCGGGCCAACTTAGCTGCTGCTTTAGGTGGTAAGGCTTTTAAGCCTTAAGGGTTTAAGGATCTACGCCTTAGAAATCCTAGTGCTTAGGATAGGTGCTTATTAGGGGTAGAATCGTTAGTAGATTATTATCTTTAATAATATAATAATTGCTGCTTTACTATAACCTCCTTCTTTAGTACTGCTTAAGTGATAAAAAAAATGCAAGTACGCGCAGGTAAGTAAGAAAAGATAAAAAGAAGGTAGTAATAGCAAGTATAAGAATATATCTTATAGTAAAATAAAAAATAAATAAAAAAATTGCTAATAGCTTGCAATTAAAAATATCGGATATTGTTAATCTAGGACCTTTTCAGGTCTAGTTATGCCTTAATAGGCCTTTATACCTATCCCTCCTTTTTAATAGTTATCGAATTAGTATCTACCAATTGCTAAAGGGCCTGATTTGGATTGGCTTTTATTATAGCATTAGCGGGGTTGCTAGTACTATCGATCTAATATATCTTTATAAGCTCCCTATTCTTATACAATTATCGAATAGCTATTATATCGATTATCAATCGCTTCTCCTTTATAATACCCAATTTGATAATATACTTATATAAGGAGAGGGAATCTATATATATAATAGTAAAGAGGCAGGGTAGACTTAGCTTAGCTATTACTATATCGATTGTTATAGCTATAGAAACTAGCATATTAATACCTGCTACTATAGTATATAGTTCGAAGGCTAGTATAGCTCTTATTACTCTCTTACACTTTATTAAGCTATAGTATAAAATATTACCTTTTAAAGTAAACTACGATTCTCCTTCCTCTTTAATAGCTAGTATAATAATATAGCCGATTTGCAAGCTTAAATCCTTGTTATTAGTAAAAGATCTATTGATAAATGCAAATAGTTTGGCATTTTACAAATTAATAGCAAGGTAGGTTAAGCCTCTTTTAGGGTTATTTCAGATCTATTTAAGTCGCTTATTTAGATTCTTTACATCTTGAACTATCGGATCTTAGTATTAGGCTATAGCTGATAAATCGAAAGAAGCTTTTGGCTGGTAGATTATAGTTAAATAAGCTCCTCTTACTCTTTGCTTTAGGTATTATTACTTATAGCTCTCTTAAGAAGTATCGACTAGTTCCAGCCTTTAGCCTTAGCCCTTTTATCGCATATATACTATATCCCTTTCCTAGGAAATAATATACCTATTGAAAGCTAGTGATTCAATGCTCGATAGGTATTATATTAGCTTTATAAGGAATCCTACCCTTTTAATCTTGTCCTCTTCCTTTTTTAAGAAGTCTACTTCTTTAAGTATTAAAGTGTTATCTATTTATATTCCTACTATACTAAAAAAGGGAGAAGTGCTTAAGGTTAATAATAGACAAGGGTTATAAGTTGAGTTGGCTATACTAAGATTGCTGCGATAATACTTATAGTAAGTGCTAAACTAGTGATTTCCTAATTCGGGAATGCTATAAAGCAGCAGTACTACTTTAAAGACTATACCTATAGGAAATAGCTTAGCAATATCTTATAAGGAAAATACAAATATATCGTATAGTAGCTTCAAAGCTGCCTAGGTATACGCTTATATAATATCCTATAGGCTAAGGATGCCCTTTTTACCCTATTCTTTAAAGTATTCTTAGATTAATGCTAAAAGTGATATTAAAAGGCGTTAGCTTACTTATTAGATGGTTAAGGATTAAGTGATTATGCCTTCCTCCTTCTTACTAGTATTATTCTAGGCCTATATAACTAAGCGTAATTTCTTAAATAGGTGATCTATCTCCTTCCCCTTTATCTTATCAACTATTCTCAATTTGAAGATCCTCTTGCCTTTTATAATAGGGTCATTTTTATTCATCGGTATAAATACCTCCCTATTCATTAGCCCTTAGTACTCCTTTAGGCGAGATTGCTAAAAAGGGCGCCTAAGAGTGGTAATCTTACCTTCTGCTTATAGCTTCTGCAATAGTTCTTAGTTCCTATTCTCCTTTTCCATTAGGAATACCTCCGATTTGGCTATATATAGCTTATTATCTACTTTAAAGGATATCTATATCTTAGTATTATAGTTATTATCGATTATAAGAAGGCTGGAAATAGGCTTAATAAAGGGAACCTCTACTCTTGGCGATTGCTTATAGCTATTAAATTGCGGCTTAGCTAAGCGAAAGGGCTCTACTTCTTTATTAATATTAGTTGCATTCTACTCCCTTTTAATAGTCGTTTAATCCTTAGGTTTAGTTCCTTTAGTTTCCTTTAGGCAGTTTTCTTTATTATCGATTTTGAATAGATATATACTTATTAATCTAAAGTACCTTATTCTGCTGCTGATATCGACTATATAGGTTTCGTTCTCTAAGCTTAGGAACTCGAATAGGCCTATCTATCCTCCCTTCTCTTAATATATTAATACTAGGTCTTTTAGCCTTAAATCGTAGATATAAGTAGTTCTAGGGCCATTCCTTATGCTTAAAGTATTATTGACCTTATAAGTAGTATAGATCTTCCTAACTTCCTTTATAGCCTTTTTAATTATTACTGCCCTCTATTCTATTAACGGATTTAGTAGATCTAGTTCAATTAGCCTTAGATATGCCTTAAAAATAAGTAAGGTAGGAATCATCCTATTAAGTCCTACTATATTATTAACTGCCTTAATAGCTATTTGCAGCTTCTTATTATCGCTTAATTAAAGGTATTTAGCTATTATTATCTTAAAGGCACGTCTTAAAGGGCGATAATACTATTCGACCTTGCTGATAGAATAGTGCGCCTTTATAGGAACTAGCTTAGGGGTTGTTCCTATAGATCTTAGAAAGCTTTTAAACTCTGCTAAGTTGAAGTTGGTACTATAGTTGTATACTATAAAATCAAAAGGTCTAATATACGTATTTAGCTAAGCCAATTTAAGGGCTTGAAATACTGTATCGGCTGAATGTGCTCTTATTCCCTTTTATAAGAACCTTGCGACTTTAAATCCCGTCGCTTTGTCAATTATATAAAGGGCGTTCCTTCTACTAAACTAAGTAATATCGATATATATAGTATAATTAAAGTCGATATTATCTTATAGCTTAAATCGGAATCTATAAGGAGCGTTAGTATAGAGTTGATAATATCGGTATATTTCCTTTACTCTTGCTATAATATTAAAGTCGATATTATAACCGGCCTAGTTCAAGAGGTATTTAAAGCGTTTTACTAAAGGATATTCAAATCTTTTATATAGCCTTCGGATCTCTATTTTTATTAAGTAGCATATATTAATTATACCCTTTAAAGTTATCAGAAGTTGCTATATTATATTAAGTAAGAGCTATAGGTGCTTATGTTTTCTAATAATTAAGTATTTCTCCTTATTAATAATAAGTAAATTGCGCAGATTGTCGTATTTAGCTCCTATTTTATTAAGTTATTGTAAGTAGACTAAAAACGGTATATCTGCCTTTATAATTAAGAACTCTATAAGGCCTGCTGGTATTCGAATAATTGTCTTACCGATTGCATTTTATAAACCTGCCTTAAAGGTAATTTTATGCTTTTTAGTGCTGAGTGGAGCTAGAACTGCGTCTTATATATTTTGTAAGGCTTTAAATTAGTTAATTCCTCTTATATTTTTATTTAAGGCGCTTATATCGATTAGGAATCCTTAAAAGAATTAATCTGTCTACTATATTATAAATACCTTAAGGTCTATTTATATCGGTTTATTAACCCTTATTATTAAGAGGTATTTAGCCTTTTGCTTTTCAAGCTAGTTAAGCATAGTTCTTAAGTTATATTCCTAGTTAGAAGCTAGGAATACTATAGTAAAGTTAATATTACTATCCTTAGGGTTGCTAATCGCTTAATCCTTCTCTTTTAAAGACGTTTCCTATTTATCCTTATTAGTCCTATTGCCCTTTGAATATGCTCCTTTATCTTCTTATAAGAAGTATGCCTTATATGTTTTATCTATTAGCTTATACCCTTCGGCTTATCGGCTTATTATATAATAAGACTTCTAGGCGGCTTTTTCTTCTTTTAAGTGCTTACTACTATAGCAATCCTTTTTCTAGTATATAATATACCCTATATAGCCTAGTTTTAATTAGAAGGTTATTCCTCTCTTATTACCTTAGGTAAACTTTATCTTTCTATTTAAAAAGTGCGCTATAAATTGCCCTTACTCCTTAGTCAAATGATATTAGGGTCTATTAGTAGCCGAACTAGGGTGCTAGGGTCTAAATGGTCCGTCTTAGGCAACTACTCCTACGCAAGCTTATAAGCTGTCTAATAGAGCTAGGAATGTCGCTAGTAGCTTAAAAAGTGCCATTTGGAATAGCCGATTTTTAAAAATACCTTATATAAGCCTATCTCTAATTGATCGATCGTTCCTTATACTAATATATAGGCCTAATTGTAAGTTCTGCAGCTCCTTAATATAGTTTTCGAATTGGGTTAGGATCGGTTTCTTCCTCTAATAGTCTTTTTATTAGAATAAGTCAAATATCAGCTGAAACCACCTCTTTAAGAATCTGCTACTTCTCTCTTCAGTCTTATAATTGGCCCGAATAGCCTCTACTAGCTTAGCAAACTTAAAGTTCTTATTTTATAAGTACTAATAGTAGTATATTAAAGCCGAGTCTTATAGCATAGATAGAAAGGCTCTATACTATATGCTCTAATTTACTAAGGCTCTTTAGTATAAATCGGCGAATATATAAAGCTTCTTATTAAGGTGATCTTTTCCGCCTAAGTACTAAGTCTCTTTAATATATATCTTACTCAAATTTATAAGGGTTTTGGCCTAATCTAAAGTCAAAGGTTCTATAATATACTAAGATAGTTAAGCGTCGCTTTAGTTAAGGTTTAAAAGCGCTCTTAAACCTCTCCTTATAGTAAAGGGTAGTAACGATCTATCTCTTAGTTAGATCGGCGGCATCGGTATTAGATTCGGGATCTTTAAGTATTATAAGACTAAGGTCTATCCTAATTAAGGTTAATAAGATATTCTTTTAAAGTTATACTATTCGGTTATTTATTTTAAAGTATCTGCTTTATATAAGTTATCTTATAAAGTGTTATTATTATATCTAAGGTATCCTTGCCAAAGCGAGTCTTAGCGTAGTATCTCTTATTTAGCTATAGTAACCCTTTAAGCAAGTGGCTTGCTTATTCGCATAGACTTAGCAAATTCTAAAGTAGACCTTATTCTATATCTTAGAGATTATGCTATAATTGAGTTCAGTACTTCTTAGGTTTATAACTCTAGCTAGTCTTTTAGCCACTTGTTTCCTTCTTAGTGTACTATATTGAAAAGTGCCTAGCCGATCGAAACGCCCTTCCTACGCTAAACGTATACTCTATAGTACTAAAGGTCGTCCCTTAAGCGTTATTAAATGTCTTTATCTAGCGATTTAAAGTTATTAACTATCTAATCTTAGAATTCCTTTTAAAAGTCCTTAGCAAAGTATAGCCCTCTCCTTTTACTATCTTATAATATCTTTTAGAAGTTCTTTATATATTGATCTTTTAGTCTAAGGGCCTCTTCGCTAGGTTAATCCTCCTAAGGTCTTATATCCCTTTCAAGGTCCCTTAGTATCTAAGGTTGCCTTAGATTAAGTAGTATTAATAGTCCCCTTTCGATTATTTCCTAATATTGTCTAAATATTACTCTATACCCTAATAGGGTCTGAAAGAAGTCTAATATAGTTGTGTTTTACATATTATTATACTATTATCTAATTATAGTTAGGATACCGATTGCACTCTAGTTTTGCCCTAATTATAATACGTAATAGAACGCAGGTAAAAGAGGATAGTATCTACCTTTAAAGTAATAACTCTAGCTAGATTCGTATACCTTTTGCCTTTTCTCTTCTAGTGGTAACTAATATTACTTTATATATTTAAGTTGGTATTTAAGGTAAGCTGGAAATACAATCAAGTACTCCTTAAAATCAAGAAAGAATTCTTCAGTTTAATAACCTTGCTATCTGTAGTAAAGGTACTACTACTAATTAGTATAGGTTTTATATTAGTAATCAATATTCATATAAATATAATTAAGTACTTATTATTAAAAAGAGTCTATTATAATATCTGCCTATCTTTATATAACTGAGATAGTACCTTTATACCTTTAAATATCCTCCTTCCTATATTCCCTCTTAGCTGTATATAGATATCCTTTTAAGGTCCTTTGGCTAAACAGCCGTTTGAAATATATATAAAACCCCTTATATCGCATATGGTACAGCTATATAGGATGACCTTAGGAATAAGGATGGCTTGCCTCTTGCATAGGAATCTGCATACCAACAGTATGACCCTGTATTAGCTTAGGTATAGAGTTGCGCCTCGGACAAGTTAGGACTGGATCTCGCCGAAAATGTCCAGCCTATAAGAGAAATTGAATTAAGCAAAGGCTAGGCTTATAGTAGAAAGGATGCACGCAGCTTAGGAAGTAGCGAAAGGCAATATAGAACGCGCTTAAGAGAAAATGCATAAGTCTACGAATTAATACTAAAAGGAGATTGATTAAAAACCTAAAGATATAGTCTACCTTTTAATAAAAAATCTTAAGAACTACCATCTTAATAGGAAACTGGCCAATCAATAGAATAGCCCTTTTAAGGTTCTTAAGAAGGTAGGCAATTTATATTAGATCAAGCTGCTTATAGGTTCTATAATATATAATATCTTTATATTAAAGCTATTATTTAAAGATCCGCAGAACCTTTTATTAAGTTAAGAATAACCCTAGCCTACTATAGAAAAGATCGCTAGGTAAGAAGAATATAAAGTATTTAAGATATTAAGTATACGCCTATCTTAAGGGAAACTAAAGTACTAGGTCAAATGGACTAGTTATAACCTTGATTTAAGTTAGTATTACGCCTTAAATTTTATAAGGTTACTACATAAGATTCGCGACTTTCACTAGGCTAACCTTACGAAGCTAGGACCACCTTAAAACCTATAAGCTTAGCTAAAAGCTTAAGAAAGCGGTATAAAAGATTATAGTTATTTGAAAGATAATAGGCCAGATGTAAAACGGGTTAGTAAATAAATTTAAAA
>JAENRP010000249.1:0-51061 GCA_024741835.1 Diplocarpon mali
TATATATATGTATGTACATATACACACACACACACACACACACACACACACACACACACACACAACACTAGGGCTGGAAGGTGCCCGGGTCTTTTTGTCTCGACCGGGAAACAGAGGGCCAGACCGCGCCGGCCAGACCGCGCGAGCCCGCACGGAAAGTTAGTGTGGCGGGGGCGGGCGGGCCTCAGGTGGATGTGGAGACATGCACGAGAGTCGGAATACCCTCACACACACCACCGAGAACTCGTCGCCACGTCACAGGCAGGGAGACCGACACGGACATACTTCACATCCCTCGTATACCTTACCTACCTCATATATCTCATATATCTCACATCCCTCATATCCTTCTTTACATCATATACCTCATATATCTCACATCCCTCATATCCTTCTTTACATCATATACCTCACATATCTCACATCCCTCACTCTCACATCCCTCACACTCACATCCCTCACTCTCATATTCCTCACACTCACATCCCTCACTCTCATATCCCTCACACTTACATCCCTCACACTCACCATCCCTCACACTCACCATCGACATACTCGTCACCACGCCATAGGCAGAGAGACCGACACACACATACCCCTCCCTCTCGCCGGAGACTCTCCCTTGCTACACACACCCCCAGTACCTATCAATATCTGCACACCCCGTGCGCTGCGCATCCAATCGGGTACCGCACCACCTTCTGCGCCGGCCCCACCCTCTCCCACCCCGCAATACCCCCCGCCGCCCCTCCAGCCATCGCAAAACATCCCCAAACGCAGTCTGCCTCGGGCCGAGAACCTCTCGGAAGGCGTCGACCACCAGGCCCTCGAGCTGCGGTCGGCGAATCTGGCACTGAAAGCCTCCCTCCTCCATGCCCACGCCCACGCCCACGCCCACCCCCCCGTTTCCCTTCCGGCAGTTCCGCGCTTTGCTCTGCAACAGTGCGACGGCGAGCGTGACGAGGTCTTTGATGGTGCCTGTTAAGGGCGCGCTTCTCTTAGCCAGACGAGCGAAATACCGACTCCACTGCGCGCGGAGCTGAGCAGGAGAGAAGGGGAGACGGCGGAGAGGGGAAGAAAGGCATCGAGAAATAACGCAGAAGGAGGCCAGCAACACGTACGGATAACCAACCCCCCACTGGGCCTCTTGCCCCCCGGCAAACATCGCATGTACATGTACATCTTCATCGCCGTCTCCGAGAACGCGCGCGCGAGGTTCGCGCGGACCGTCGCGAGGGAGTTGAAGGAGGTGTCGAGGTACATGGCGTGGGCTTGGATTTTGAAGGTATCTGGGGTGTGTGAGCTGTGGCGGGGGCTGGTTCTGGGCCTGGGTTGCCGGGGAAGCAGGTGAAGCTGTGCATATGGGAGGGAGAGGTCTGGGGCCCCATGGAAGCGGAGGGAGGGAGGAGTACGTACTCAGAACCTTCTTCTGGAACGCTTTCCCCGGAACGCGGGAGTATTCTACGGTGAGGGAGTCGGCGAGGGCTGGGAATCGCATCACCATGATTAGCCACACACCCCTACTCCAAACCCACCCAAACCAGCTGCTCCCTTCCACCAGAGCGAATGCAAACCCAGTGAGCCAGAGAGCGAGCTGCCCAGAACACCTCAAGAGCAGAGAAAGGAACAAGGGACGGAGAGAGAACTCACGCATCCCCCCTCTCCTCGCCAAATCCCGGCTGATATCCAGATTCTGCATATCGATCCAGCTCCCACAGTACGGGAACCCCCCTCCGCCCAGCACCCGGGGCACCTTCTTCCCCCCAACACACACCTCGAAATTGACAAGCGTCTTCTCGGGATTGACGCGGACCCCATACTCCGCCACGCCCTGGTGCATAACCTCCAAGAAGTGCCGCGCATCTTCCACGTCTGTGGTAATCAGCAAAAAGTCATCAACCAGCCGCAGCAACAGATTCCTCGGCGCATCCTGGCCCTCCTTCAAAAACCCGAGATGGGCACTCTCCAGATCGGCGTAGAAGTAGTTGCACAGCAGAGACGAGACGACGGAGCCCTGCGGGATGCCGGATTTCTGGCGGTAGAACTTCTTCCCAATCTTCACGAGGTTGTGGGAGATATGTTCCCGGAGCAGGGAGAGGATCTCCTGCGTGTCCCGGAAGTGGTTGACGATGCTCTCGACAAAGATCGTGTTTCTCTTTGCGGCAAGTGGGTTTCCCGGCGCCGACAGCTGCTCCGCGAGCGTTTCATGGGAGGCGGAGGGATGTGCGTAGGCGGGATACTTGCGCAGCGGTCTTGCCGCTGTGGGGAGGTCGGAGGAGGGGGAGGAATCGGAGGGTCTGAGTTCGCAGTGCTTTGCTATCCGATAGCAGGCTTGGGAGGGGATGGTTGATAGGAGGGCGAGGATGGCGTGTTGGGGGATCGTGTCGAAGGCGGCTGTGACGTCCAGCTTGGCAAAGTAGAGGGGCGCACAGGGCGTGGGGAGGCGTGATTTGAAGGTCTTGAGCTTGGTATAGAGGTCGCTAACGGAGAAGAGGGTTGCGCCTAGGCGGGCGGGGTTCGCGTTCTCGAGGCCATGTCAGTGCTTGGTACCGAGAAGGCTAAGGGGGTGTGTGGCAAGCGAAGGGTAGAAGGAGGGACGTACTTTCTCATAAGTCAAAACATTGTAGACAGGCGCCAACACAGAGTTGATACTCATCCCCAGCGCAGTCTTCGAGCCTGCCTTCAGCGGCCTTCTTCGCAGATTCATGATCGGCCTCACCCCTGCTTCCTTGGGCAACAGCCTTACCTGACTATACCCTAATGCGCGAGCGCTCAAGATCTCCTGTGCTTTTCCCAACTTGACCTCTTCGAACATGGAGAGCTTCAAAGAGGCGAGGGCAGGCTCGGCGAGGGAGCGCCACACGTCGTGCCGGAAGTAGAAGAGCCGGTAGCGGTGGACGTTGGATTCGGTGATGTGGAAATTGGAGCGCAGGAGGGGCAGGAGGAGGGAGTCAAAGATGTAGTAGACAAGTTCGTGGAGGAGCTCCCAACGTTTGGCCGTGTCGGACTGGGAGGGATTGTTCGTGGCATTTGGGGGAGCGAGCCAGGGTATGTCAGATATCTGCAGGTGTGAGATGTATTCTTTTGGGTGGGCTGGAACTATACCTTGAGCCCTTGTGTCACTTCGTGGAGTGACAGACTCTCGAACCGGCGCAGGCCGATAAACCTGTCTACGTTTTTGTTGAAAGTGCGCTCATTGTGTGCTTGCGTAGCTCCGGCCCCCCAGAACTCTGACGGGATGAGACGCGAGAGAGCTGCACGGCAGAAGGCCGAGACCATAGCTGTTGGGGTAGCGTGGTTCATCATCGAAGGTTTTCGGGCTGGTGTCATGGGCGGGCTCATGGGTGGCAGTGTGCTTTGTGTCCCGTCTGATCCAGCAGGTATCTGGGTCTTGAACTTTGCTGAAGATACCGGGCTTGGGCCTAGAGTCGGTATTCGGAGGGACGTGTCATCAATCTGGAAGTCAGCCAAGTCGCGACAGAGGGCGGCAGGCTTACCGGGCAGTAGTATTCTAGTAACAACTTATACGGGCATCGCTTGTGTTGAACCTGAAGCTTTCGCACCAGTTCTGTTGCTTTCCCGCGCAATCTTCTCGGGATTCTGGGACCCCTGGAACGGAAGATGGTGTTCATCTCGTCTTCGCGGAGGGTATAGTCCTGGAAAGGCTGGACTGTCTGAAGCGGATCCACGTTGCTGGTAAACACGTTGTGGAGGCCGAATTGACGGGGAAAGATGTACATCATCACTTGGATGGTTGTCGGGTCTACCGATGAAGTGCCTGCCTGATTACTGACTAATTTCTTTGGCAACGGATACCGGTTGAGAACATCTGAACGTGTTAGTCTAGACTTTACTCAGCAGTAAACCACTTACGAATGTGCCGCAGACCAAATCTCACTTCCAACTTGGAGTTTAACGCAGCTCTTGCGTACATCATCCTGTTGCGAACAAAATTGATATTTGAAGGCGTACGTGTAGTGCTCCTCGGCTCCTTGATATTCTTGGGAGCAGGTGCTGGTAAACACTGAAGGTCGCCAAGTGGTATCCCTATTGCTGTCAGACAAGGCCGTTGGACGGCCTTGTTTACTTACCACTCAGCTGATGAAAAGTTCCGTGCCCGCTCTCGATAGCCAAAAACACCCCACAATCTAGGATCAAGTCGATCATAGCCCTCTCTCCCTCCTTCCCCATCAGGATCAAGACTTGAGTCCATGGCTGGGCTTTCATCGAGGTCACATGACTATTCGGATATGTTGAGATAACACCAGGAATCGTTGCAGCTGCCTTCTCGCCCTGATTGATTGATCGATGCGAAACATTCTTCCTGAAGCCCTGACAGAGTAAATGTGGTAGCTTTCCGAAGACAGGAGCAGTCTTCGAGAAGAGCAGCCAGATCGCAAAGTCCACAATCTAGAAGGGGTGTCAATGTCTCAAATCAGGTTGAGTGGCATTCCAATGACGATAGCAAGTAAACAACGCACCTCATCCTGAGAAAAAGGCCCCACCCCGCTCGAGTTTGCGAACGAGGTAGATTCATCCGACCTCTGAGAAAATGTCGTCCAGTGCTTCCATCTCTCGTCCTGAGAGGCCTCTCTGAACGTGGATACTCCGATGAGTGTCTGATCCAGGAATCGAGACAGCTGCTGTTCGGACTCGGTGTCTTCTGGTCTGCGCCCCACGGACGAGATCTTCTTTCTGCGAACCTTGGAGGTAGATGGGAGTTTGGATAGTAAGTACACTCTCAGATTCATGACCTGAGGGTAGTACTTGGCGAGGAGGGCCTGCTGGACCACGGGCTCCGAGCCGTGAGAGTTGCAGAGCTTTTGACGTTTCTGGACCCGTTCCCAGCCCTGACCTGGCCTCTTCCTCTTACGCTTGCCGGCCATGCCCACGGCGGGATCTGAGGCCGTGGATTTCTGGGTTGACACTCCCCAGCTGGAATCGCGAGGCCGAGTCGATAGAAGCCGACACCTCTCAGGGCTGAGTTTATCCAGCACCGTGTCTGTATTCCGTCCCAGATGCAGCCAGCTTCTTCACTTACTAATTGATGGCCGCAGTGACACCAGGTGGCGTTGGGGGCATTATGCTGCCCCTATGAAGCGACCGGAACGAGACGCGTACGGATATGAAGGGATGGGTTTCGGTTTGGTTCGGTTCGGGCTGGATATGGAGTTGGGAAGTCGAATTGAACGGCGGGGCCACAACAGGACCGTCGCGAGTTACCCGTGACTGAAGCACCTACACCTCGGGGGTGCCTTGGGGGCGGAGATGAGCACTCATCCGATGATCTCAGGCGTGGTACTGGCGCGGAAAAAAAGAACGGAAGTTGGGACGACGACGACGACGACGACGACCTCACCTCCACCGCGTCGGACGGATTGGATGCGGACGCGTGACCATTGGCTTGAAAGGTGCTGTGGCACAGTTGTGCCGCTGTGCAGTTGTGCTGGAGAGACGCTGACTCCTGGAATGAACGCCGCGCCGGATATCATATCAGATGGGATCTTGGCTCGTTGCCTATCCACGCAGGGATCGGGGATGAGAAGCCTCATCACGTGATCAACAATGTCATGTGATGGAGGTGCCCCGGTAGGTATGGTGTGCAGTCGGTCTAGACCTAGACCTCGACACAGTAATCCGGCGGCTTGAAAACGTGCCCTCACGATTTAGCCTCAAGGCGCTTGGATCTGCAGGACTGGGCTGGGAGGGCTTGGGGGGTTGAGAAATGGGGGGTCAGGGTCGGGTTTCCTGTGTAGGTATGATGTTGGGGGGTTTCAGTTTCGGGTTCGGGGGCGCACATGTATCTCTCGGGCATTATTGACGATTTTTTTCTTTAGGTACATGGGATTCGCTTGCATCATCGTGATCAGCATCGTGATCAGCATCATCGTGATCATCAAAATCATCAGTTGCATGCGAGAGGGATAATCTGCGCTGGACCTGGACCTGGACCTGGATCGATCTTGATAATTGTATTTGATCAATAATGATATCGGTATTGCTATAGAGATTGATCCCGACCTTCACCCTGCTCCGGAGCTTGGGCTGCAGTGCGACGGGCGGGAGGAACTGCTAGGTAGATAGAGGTAGGGGAGCAGGGGAGTAGGGGAGCAGGTGAGTAGGTGAGTAGGTGAGTAGGTAAGTAGGTAAGTAGGTAAGTAGGTAAAGAGGGTAAAGAGGCAAAGAAGCAAAGAGGCAAAGAGGCAAAGAGGCAAAGAGACAAAGAGGTCAAGAGGTCAAGAGCCAAGTAAGCAGGTAGAAAATCGGTCAAGAGGTAAATCGGTCCAGAGATCGAGAGCTATCTTGGCCTACCTTGCCGAGCCAAGGCGATCAAGAAGTTGGTATTCTCTGTACCGGCCTCACTCGCAGACCTGAGATCTCTCGGCCGAGGTAGGCAAGGTAAGGTAACTCATTCTATCGTGCTATACTCTCCCCACAGACGCTACTCGGCTGCAAGAACCAGCAGCAAACAAAAGCAAAGAGCAAACCCTCAGCCTAGGCCACTTTCAGTCCTCGATCTCCGCAATTGATCATCGACGGTCACCTCAATCCCAGCTCACATCCTCTCGTCACCTCACTAAGCCTCACCAAACCAATCCTGACTTGTTCACCTCTCCTCACCTTCGTCTCAACCAACCTCCGTGTGGGCCTTGCTTCTTCACCTTTCACCATTCGCTCTTCGCCCTCGGCCCTTCGACTTTCGCCTTGCACACTTCACTTACACCTACCTACCTTACCTTCTACAACCCGCCCGTCTACACCCTCTCCTCCGACAACCTCCCTGCAAATCCTTCACCAACAATCTCTCGCGCCTCGAAACGCAAAACAACTCCTCGTTCGCCCTTCTCCATCTCCCCACTCCGCACGTCACACACGACCAGACTCCTCGTCTGCAGCTTCACCGTCAAACGTCCGACCTATCCAGCGCTCTCATCCACTCGTTTCTCCGTCGCACCCACCCCAAGCCCTGCTGTGCTCTGCCCATCCCAGTCCTGCCAACTCCAACCCCAACACCAACACCAAACACAGCGAACGCTCCCGCAAACGAATGTCAGCAGCAGGGACCACGACGAATCCTCAGACCGCGTTCCTCGAACCATCCTCCGCCGTCGCCGCCGCCGCCACGGCCACGCAGCTGCTCTCTCCACCCCATACACCTACACTTGAGCCGGCCTGGATGGATCATCGGTAATTGCGGGCAAACCCCATCACTCTACCCCTCCCATCACCTCATTGCCGATCTCCTGATAGCCCGATGTTGAGCCACAATGGAGACTGCCATCAACGCAGACCAGAACTTCTACCCACAGTCTAGGCGCCTTTCCTCCGACCCCGACCAGCACCAACACCACTCCCCAATCTACGACCCGCCTGCGCTCCCCGACCTGCGAGCACGATCGCCGCAGTTGCCTCCCAAGCTCCATTTCCCCACGTCCCAGAACCTACAAGCCGGCACCGCGAATGCCTGCGCCGAGCCGAGATTGAACGGAGTAGATCCGGATGAGTTCTACAGAGACTTTCGCGGCGGACCGACAAACGGATACAATACCTCACCACCTGCCATGGCAGCTCCGATGTCCGACTCGAGAGCGCCCCAGTCGTCTCTCAAGTCTAATGGGAGCGGAGCGGCGCCGAGAAATCCCTCGGGGCCACACGTACGCACCGCTCTGAAGCCATCGTACAGGTCCGCATCATCCCCTCTCGATGACAGAGCCCTCGGCAATGCGAAGTCTACAACGGCATTGAATGGGTTCCCCAGTGCGGGGAAGCCGAGCGTCAAGGACCTGTTGAAACGGTTCGATCAGAACAACGACCAAGCTGGCCCGGCCGCGCGCAAGGCCGCGCCGCGATTACTCCCACGAGATACGAGTGGGCCTGGGTACTTGAAGGGACGTGGATACCCGGCGAGAGCGACGGCTCAAGATGTAGCTCCTCGACCTCCGGGGACCGTGACGCGAGGGCCTGGAAGACCTAAATCGCCTCAAAAGACCCAGCGAGCTCGCTTGGCACCAGAAGAGCACCAACCGAACAACCGTCAATTCTCGGTCCCTCGAAAACCCCGAGCTCTGGCGACGAGTACGATCTCGCAAGCTTCAAAGTCCATGACAAACCTATCTCCGACGCCCCCCGACACCGCGGCTCCCCCAGTGCGGAAACCATTATTTGGAGAGGTTCTTCCTCGAGACCTGGAGACGCCGGATATCGCATACGGCATCCCTCGGGCCACGCCGCGCAGGACTTCGGACTCGAGTCTACACCCGTCCTTGTCATCCCACCGCCGGGGCAGACCAGGCCCGGAAGTTTCTCCGTCGTCTCCAACCGCGTGGTATCTTGGGGTCGCACCGACACTCGAGCATGTCAATACCAACCAACCGCGCTCCTCCCCCGGACACAACAGGAGCCATAGTGACTTTCAGGATATGAGGGTCAACACCCTGAACGGCGTCAACCCATCGTTTCAGACGTCGAACCCCCAGCCAGCGTCGGCCGTACAACCACCGCAGTCTCGCTTGCCGATGCCGTCGAAGGCGCTGAGCTCTCCTCCCTCCGATGCGTCGAGCGTACAGTCCCCACGCGCGAACTCCCCCTTGGCGAAAAAGACGCTCTCGAATGGAAAGGTCCTGAAGCCCGAGCAGAGACCGTGGAGTCCCGAGGGTAGAGCAATGACACCATCTAGCAGCGAAAGAACTCCGCGTTCGTCACCTCGGGGCAAAGTGAGGAATCCAGACAGACCGACGTCCAGCAATGCAAGTCTCAAGGCTTATATCTCTGCCCCTCCTCCCAAGACATCTCCACCTCTCCGAAGCTCACGACCTCGGCTACCCGTCTCTTCCGCATCGTCTGAAAACACGCGACCAAGGGTTGACGGACCGGCGGCACCTCCCCAACACGGCGGGTCTGGCATGAGGATTATCCGTAATGATGCTGATGCGAATGAAGTCCGGAAACGGGCGAGACCCGAGCTACCCCTGACCAAGGAAGATTTTAGTGCGAGGCGGGAGGACATACAACGGGCGTACACCAAGTCGATCCACGAGACGGAGCAGAAGAGGATCAGAGCCGATAATCTGCGTCGCCTTCATGAGCGGCAGGTCGCGAGAAGCTCGATCTCATCGCCAGCATCGCCGGGCTCGGCGAAGGATGCAGGTACTCTGGTTCAAACATCCCCAGAAGAGCCTCTGCTCGAGACGAGATCACCCCCGCTACACATCAATACCTCTCTCCCGCGACTAGAGCTGGCTCCCGAGCAGAATCTCGTGGCAGGCCAAGATTCTCCTACGCTGGGGATGCCAGGAACGTTCCTCGATGCCGGCGATGACGCTCCTCCGTCTGCGATCTCCAATGCGACCGGGATCACGGAGATTGAGAACGAACCTCAGACGGAAGCTGCACGCTTGAGCCGAGTGCCATCGCAGCCCAGCGGAGAGTTGGGTCATGCGGATTATCTTGACCATCACCGAACGTCCAAGCCAGCTTTCTTTCGAGTGCAGGACCCGGCAGCCGAAACAGAGCAGGAGAGCAAGCGGTTTATGCTCGATGCAAATCCGGTCGAAGAGCCCCAGCCGGAATGCACTCCTACGCATGACGTCTTCGCACGAAGCACTTCACCAAGAACGTCCCACGAGGACGAGCTGCGCAGTTTCACCACTGTGATCACAGTACCAAGTGGGCAGGACGATCATCTGGGCCATTCCACGGCTGCCACTGCTCTATCTGACCCGGCTGAGGCAATAACCGAAAGGCATGATGAACCTCATGTCCTGCCAGAAGAGGAGACCAAAGTCCGAGGCTCGTACCCCGAGACTTCTGAAATCTGCCACCCCGATGAGCCAGTTCAGCTCCCTACGATACAGCTTCCACATCTCCATGTTGCGCTGGCCCCGAGCGATAATGGCCCGGACTACCTGAACACGCCCACGACCGATCTGGACTGTGGGAGCTCTGACGGGGCTGGGCAGACGACCTCTGCGGAGCAGGAAGGCCGTGAGCATACCTCCGGAAATCGAGATGGCCATATATCACCACAAACCTTCCATTCGAACCATCAGTCCTGGAGGACCGATTACTCGGTCGGGACCGCAGATGAATTCTCCGAGAGGGAAGAGTCTCCATACCCTGCCATTTCCGAACCCGAGCAGAAGCCGGTGCCTCCTCCGAAGGATGGCTCTCCGGTTGTGCCCCCAAAGCCAGATGGCTACAGTCCTCATCCGTCACCTCACCTTGCTGCCAAGACGAACATGCTCCTGAACCCCGGCCGAAATCAGCTTCCTCCAGTCTCGACGGGATTGGGGCTCGGGCTCACTGTCACGTCGCCCGCCTCGGATTTCAACTCCACCGTTCCTCAAAGGCCCGACTACTCACCTCCTCCGCCCCCCGAGCCGGAAGACTCGTCGCTTGCAGTCCGTCGACCAACACCACCTTCGAATCAGAACAATCGCCGGCCGCCATCGAGTGCGTACCAGTCGAGCCTGAACGGGAATCTGAATCTGGACTCCGGCCGGGTAAGCGACGATCTGTATTCTCCTCCCGCTTCGATCTCGACCCCTAGATCAAGCACCCAGGTCTCTTTTGAAGACGCCAACAACGAGTCGAAAACCAGACTCCAATCCGATCTCTTGATGACCGACGAAGAGAGAGCGGCTGCCGAGGCGACCAAGAAACGACTTTTCAAGCGGATGATGAGCATCAAAGAGCTGATTGATACCGAGGCAATCTACATCAAGGACATGAACGTCGTCGAGGAGATCTACAAAGGCACCGCCGAGGCTTGTCCTAAGCTTGATCCAAGCGACATCAAGTCGATCTTCAGAAACACCAATGAGATCGTGGAATTCTCGACCATGTTCCTGGACGAGCTGAAGTTGGCGGCGTCGAGCATCTACTCACCACGAAACAGGTCGAGAAGCAAGGCCAGCGGAACTCCGTCGTCCACCGAAAGATATTCGGTAGCAACTACGCTGAACGACGAGACCGACGACCAGAAAGATCGAAAGACCTTCATCGGAATGAATTTTGGCAAGCACCTGGGACCCATGCAGGCTATCTACACGGAGTATCTGAAAAATAGCGAACTGGCTAATGCCCGTTTGACCGCGCTCCAGACGGATGGGGCTGTCAAGGTTTGGCTCAGCGAATGCAATTCTGTTGCCAAGGATCTGACCGGTGCGTGGGACCTTGACGCGCTCCTCGTGAAGCCGGTGCAACGCATCACTCGATATCAGCTGTTCATGACCCAGATCAGAGAAAGCACCCCTCTTGACCACCCAGACTACCTCGCCCTCGTATCTGCCGGGCAGGAGTTGGGCAGCTTACTTCAGAACATTGATGATCTGAAGAAGCGGATCCACATGGTCGGGAAGATCGTGGGCCGAAAGCGCAAGGAGTCTGACGTCCGCACGGGTATTGCCAAGGCGTTTGGGAGACGCGCAGACAAGCATGCTGCCAACCCGAATCGACCACCGGATGATGAGGCATATGTCAAGTGTCATGAGAAGTTTGGCGATGATTACCTCCGACTCCAGGTCATCCTTCGAGATGCAGAGTATCAAACCAGAGAGTCGACGAACTATGTCAACAACAACTTGCGCCTCTTCTCCTCGATGGAGCTCTTCATGCGGCTAGGCGCTACATCATACCCCGAGATCGAGAGTAAGTGGGTACACTTCAACATGTCCATGAGAGATATGGGGAATGCTGGCCTCGAAGATCACCTCGCAGCCATTCGGAAGCAAGTCATCGAGCCGGTTGAGAAGATCATCGCCTTGTATGGGCCTCCCAGCCTTGCCATCAAGAAACGCAACAAGCGGCGTCTGGATTACGAAAAGTCGCTGAATCTCAAGGCCGGGGGAAAGAAGATTGACGAGAGGTTGACCGAGCTTGTAGCCCAATACGAAGCTTTGAACGAGACCTTGAAGATCGAGCTTCCCCGATTGTCATCCCTAACCAGCACGATAGGACAGATCTGCTCAACGCGGCTGCTGTACGTCCAGTCCCAGTGGTGGGGTACCTGGCAAGCGAAACTCAGCCAAAATCTGGAAGAGAGCCAGAGAGCAGCGACTGTGGAGGGCATCACAGACATGTTCCACCGAGACTTCAAGTATTCCGAAGCCAAGATCCAGGAGTTCGGCATCATCAACGGCAGCTTTGGCACTGGCATGTCGACGCGACCATCGCCATCCACCCAGGATGACGAGTATCGAAAGGCTCGGCCATCGAATCTCTCGAGCCGGTCTCGTGGGCAATCGTTCAACAGCGACGTTTCGCCAAGCCTCCCGACTCCAGAATTTGCCAAGCGACACAGTGGTCAATTCACCTTCTCGCCTCTCCTAGCGAGCCCTCCGGGTCTTCCACAGCCTGCCCACCAGCCCCAGTCCTCCTCAAATGGCCACACCAGGGCGGGATCTGGATCTGGATCGCCAGGGGTGACTCCTGATACGGCAAGCAGTTCTCGATATCACGCGAGCGCCGCCAGACCAAGCACAAGTCGAAGCCATACTTCTGACACGGCAGGGATGCGCCAAAGCAACGAATTCAACAGCCAATACCGCCGCGAGTCTAGTTCAACGTACAACTCGAACTACGTAGATGGCCCGCCCCCGTCTGCCAGACCATTCTCCGGGGTCTTCCATTCCGCGATGCCTCTTCCTGATGGCCCTGAAGATAGTCAGAGGTCATCGAGGGCTTCGTCACGGGATCGTAACGTGTCAGGTGGCTACAACGTATTGTACCTGGCTGCGAGTCTCTTCGAGTTCAATATCAGTGCGACCAAGTCGGAAGCTGGGTACCCTTACTTGACTTACTCAGCTGGCGAGGTAAGGCTTCAGACCCTTGTTATCTTGATTCTGGCTATCGCACTCCTATCATGGCTTCGACTATGCTAATAGATTCTCAGATATTTGACGTCATTGGCGAAAAGGGGGAATTATGGTTAGCCAAGAACCAAGATGATCCTGACGACCAAGTTGGCTGGATCTGGAGTAAGCATTTTGCGCGTTTAGCTGCTGACTAAAGCCATATTTCGACATGACTTTTCGAAGCATGTTAGCTGTCGGAGCAAGGTAGGCCTTCTGCTTTTGATCAGCGCAATTTTCGACTTGATAGTGGAGTTCCTTGTACATGGTGTATCTCAAAAAGCACAACACTCGGAGTTGGCGATCAAGGCAGGCTGCTGGTAGATGGCGTTTTAACAGCTGCAGGTAGAGATTCTTTTATTTGTTGAACACGTTCAGCGATTTCTGATTTCAATTTCAGATCTTTGCTTTCAGGAGACTGTTCCCTCTGCTTTGCCTTTTTTTCTTTTTTTCTTTTTTTTTTTTCAATTCCCAGAAGAAAGGAGGCTCTTGACAAGCTTAAGATTTTTACTGTTGTTTTAGATATTCTTTTGTATTGTGTATCATGGACTGGTCTGGCTTGGCTTGATTTAGGGTTTAGGCTGGGCTGGCGTGAGGGGGCGAATGGAATGCACAGCAGGGCACAGATGGCCATGTATTTATGATAGAGGATGAGGGACCACTCTTGTGCCTCTGGGGTCGTGAAATAGTTGCTGGATGCTTAATTCTCGTGGTGGAGCTTGATATCAATGCCACGGAGAGGGGAGATGTGTCTGCTTTTCTTTATTCTCGTTGAACTGGATGCCTAGGTGGTGAGTGGCGTATGAGGCTGGAAGGAAGTTGAAAGGGAGAGAGCACATAGGCAAGATAGTATTCCCGGGAGCAGATGAAGAAAAGCCAGTGCAATGGAATGACGCTGTTGTAGGAAATCATTCTCCTGTATCTGCGTATCGCTTGTGACTTTGTTTCTTGTGACACTGGTAGACTGCGAACCACCCTGTCATCTCCGTCCTACCTTGGCAGTGTTGTCTCTTGCTATCAAGCAGGAACTTTCTTTTTGTTCTAGATTTCTGTGGATGTTCATCGCCTAGTTTTACACACTGTCCTGGTCAATTCCCCTTTCCACAGTGTACACCGACTATAATCACTCTGATTCTGAACCTCGAACCTGGCCCCAGCACTGAAAAAAAAAGGGGGGGGAATCGTGCTGGAGAGCCTGATCCAGCTGCGTGACGTATGGGGACGAGTGGTATTGAATGGGATTGAATTTTTTCTGATATTGATTTTTTCTGATTTTTTGTTCCAGATGGATACGGTAATGTGCTTCTCTTCCCAACGCCACGCCAGATCCAAAATGAAAATAAATAAACAAAAGCAATAGAATCGAGATCCCAGCTCGATGTTCCCGTGCCTCTCCCTCTTCTGCCCTCTCCAGTCTACGTGGGAGCAGTAAAGGGTCCTCAAGCTCTGACTGTATATACAGTAGGTACCTGCGCTAGTCTGTTGCGCGCTCGCCAACGCGTCCTCCTTACTTGACGTCGATCCCCTGCCTCCCACCCAACGTCCCCTCGAGAAGCCGCACGAAGCGCCACACCTCGGCGAACGTGTTGTAGAGCGGAACGGGCGCCACTCGCATGACGTCTGGCCGCCGCTTGTCGACCACCACCCCCGCGGCCTCCAGGGCCTCGCTCACGGCGTCCAGCTGGCCCGGGGCGAAGAGCAGGCTGAGCTGCGAGCCGTGGGAGGAGGGGGAGAGCGGGGTTATGATCGAGAAGCCGGTTTGCGGCTGGTCGGGGGAGAGATGAGGGCGGTAGTGTGGGCTGAGCTGCAGGAGGTGAGAGAGGTAGCCCGTCAGGAGGAGGGATTTGGTGCGGATGCTGGCCATGTTGGTCTTGGTGAAGATGGAGACACTGCCGAGGAGGGAGGCGAGGGAGAGGGTGCAGCTGGTGGACACCTGGTAGCCAGCCGCGCCGGGCGTTGGGCGGAATTCTTGGTGAGGAGGTTAGCGGGCTTGGATCATTTTGTTGTTTTCTTGAGGATTGAATTGGGATTGTAAGTGGAGAGGGCCCGACATACCATTCTTCATATTCATCCTGCCCACCTGGTCACCGCCATACCAGCCCGCCAATCTGTGACGATAGACGGGCCTGCTGTCCTCGCCCACAGTGTACTCAACCTTGCCGAAGCGCTCGTGAACGTAGAAGCCACCCACGCCGCCGGGTCCGGAGTTCAGGTACTTGTACGTACACCAGACAGCAAAGTCGACGTTCCAGTCGTGCAACTGCAGCGGCACGTTACCAACAGCATGTGCGAGGTCCCAGCCAACGACCAGGCCGCGAGATTGCGCGTACGCCGTGATAGTCTGCATGTCGAAGAACTGGCCCGTGTAGTACTGGATCCCAGGCAGAAGCAGTAGCGCACTAGTCGAGGCATGCTTGTCGATCACGCACAGGATGCTCTCGGTCGTGACCTCGTACGTGCCATCTTCGGGCCCGATCATGATCATGTTCTCCTTGGGGTCGAAGCCGTGCTGTTTGATCTGAGACTCGATGGCAAAGTAGTCGCTGGGGAAGGCCTTCCAGTCCATGATGATCTTGCTCTTGCCCGTCGTGGGCAGGTAGAAGCTCGCCATCAACAGATGTAGGTTGACCGTGAGACTTCCCATGATGCCGACTTCCTGCGCCGAGGCCCCGACGATGGGCGCAAACTGACGCGAAACGTCTTCCGCGAGCAACTGCCACTGGATCATCGGCGAGTCCTCCAGTGCTCGGAAGTGTCCGAGCACCCCGACCGTGGCCCAGGTGTCGAGATACGTGCTCAGGTACTCCCGAGTAGCACGCGGCTGTAAACCGAGAGAATTGCCGCAGAAGTAGATGCTGGGGTCGTCGGATTCTGAGGGGGTCAGCTGTATCATGTGATGTTTACTATATCATGTGATGATTTAATGGGGTCTCTCGAAAGTGGGGGCGAACCTGGCTTGACAACTTTCTTGGTCTGGAGGTTTGATTTCGAGGGAATGATGAATTGCTCTCTGAACGAGCGGAGAGGATCTTTCGCATCGAGGGATTGTGCGTATTGCAGCGTGTTGGCCTCGGCTGGGAAGGATGGCTCGAGGGCTTGCTGTTCTTCCGGCATGATGGAGCCCATTCTAGCGAAATTCAATGGATGTAGAATGATACTGGGAGTAGGGCAAGAAGTTCGGTCAGGGCTGAATAGTGAGTTGGGATAGAGAGTTGGATGAGGGTGAAGATGCTCATAATGCGTCTGTCCCGATTCACTCTCACTTTTGTACCCCGTCGCCCGGCAGCTGTCGTTATGTCATGACGAAATCGCCCAGTGTCGGCTCAACATGCGTGTTAGTATTGCCCGATAGCATTTGTGTACCCACGGATCTATCCGTGTTCCTCTCGCAGGGTTCCGTTCCCGCTCCCGCTCCCGTTCCCGCTCCCGCCTCCGCTTCCGTGTCGCAAGTGTCCGACCGCCAAACACGAGACGTGCAGACCCCGAAAGAAGTCTTGGATATCGATCAGGTCACGAGCTTGAATCATGGCGCCCGTGTACTGCCGGAGCAGTGTCGTTCCTCGTGGTGGGTGATGGTAATTCCCGAAGTCCCTGTTATTTAGAGCTGGCTGTGCTACTTCGGATACTTCTCCCTACTGTAAGTCGCAAGACATCGATAACCCTCTCAGGTCACGCGTCAGAATCATCTTCCCAACTGCTCTTTCAATCTCTTCATCATGTTGGGTCCGTTGAACATCAGTTTGGCCCAGTTCGGCTTATCCACGAGAAATGGTTTCTTACCCGACCAACCGCCTCTGAAGCGCTTGAGTAGCCCGTATTACGAGAGCTGGGAAGTCTTGCTCTCACAACTTCCATCGCTCATAAAAAACGCTTCAGCAAGATGTAGAATAGATCAATTAGCTGTACTGTCGGCCTCACATCTCATCTCTGAGAGAGAGTGGCAAAGAGCTTACCTCATCCTATCTTTCTTCACACATGCATATATCTGGGAAGCTGGTGGACCATCACAGGTACACACCATACCTCTCACATACCAGCTCACCTCTAACGTAGCCAGCGTCTCCCGCCTTCGGTATCAGTACCATTCCTGGACATTGCCTCACAGCTCGGCCTGCCACCAACCGCGACGTACGCAGCGCTCAACCTCTGGAACTTCGAATCGATATCCGGCAAAAACGACTTCACCAAGCTGGACGATCTCCGCTCGTTACACACCTTCACCGGGACCAAAGACGAAGAATGGTTCTACCTCATCTCCGTAGCCATCGAAGCCTACGGTGCTAAAACAATCCCTGCAATTATGAAAGCGGTGGATGCCGTCCGCGCGAATGATTCCGCCGTGGTGGCAGCTGCCCTGGTCAACTTCTCGCTCAACATACGAGAGATTGGAAACATCTTGGAGCGGATGGACGAGCACTGCTCGCCCAAGGTCTTTTATGATGATATCAGACCGTTTTTGGCAGGGACTAAGAACATGGAGCTTGCTGGTCTCCCTCGAGGAGTCTTCTATGAGGAGGGAGAAGGCAGGGGGGAGTGGAGACAGTATAGCGGGGGAAGCAATGCGCAGAGTTCGCTCATCCAATTCTTCGACATTGTGCTCGGTGTAGAGCATACCCTAACCAAGGGCTCCAAAGCTCGAAATAGCTTTCTACAGGTAATATTTTCCCATGGCGAATCAGGAAAAAGAAAAAGAAAAAAAAAGAAAAACACTAACAATTTAAAGGATATGAGGAACTACATGCCAGGCTCGCACCGCGACTTCCTCAAGAAGATGGAGTCGGTAGTCAATATCCGAGAGTACGCCGAGAGCACGTCCATCGCCGAAGTAGCCGAGGCGTACAACCTCGCCGTCAAGGAACTCGAGCTGTTTCGAGGCGTACACATCCAGGTCGTGTCGCGGTTCATTGTCATCCCGTCGCGCCAGAAGAGTCCAAACACGCACCCCGGGCTCAACCTTGCTGTCGCCTCGTCGAACTCCGAGTCCAAGGAGCTGCATGGCACGGGTGGTACCCAGCTGCTCCCGTTCTTGAAACAGAGTCGCGATGAGACGAAGGAGGCGACCTTGACGATTGCGTGATAAGGGTTGCGTGGGGTAGTCGCAAAAACGCATCTTTGGATTGTGGGATGGAGTTTGTGGTTAGAACATAGGACACTTGTCGGCTGGAAGACAGGCTTTAGATCTCAAGTAGAACGCGTATATGAGTCTGAAGACACTTCCCGACCCGATTAATTTGGCATGAATGAGAGCGGAAATATAATGAAAATGGCAAGCGGGAAATGAAAGTCATCAGTCCCTTCCATCTCTCAGTGCAGCGTCCCCAGTAGCTCTATCACATGCCTCCCAAAACTTCAATGTCTCGGCGACGACACGAGCCATTCCAACACCCTTCTGCCAGATAGCATCATGTGGGATATCGAGAAAGTCTCTCAGCACCAGAACTCTGGCCTTTTGACTCAGAGTGGCCAGTTTCGATCCCATGCAATCAATCTGGCCATTATCAATCAAAACATCGTTGCTCGAGCTCGCCAAAACAACAGTGCGTGCTTCCGGCCACGCCTCGACCAGATCCAAGTTCGCCGGTGAAGCGCTGTCCCACGCTTTCTCGTCGTCGCCGAAAGCACCGGCGATGAATTCCTGGTAGACGGGGTGGCTATGGCTATCCCGGAGCAAGCGAAGATCATAGATCCCCGCGACACCGACGATGATCTCGGGGTTTTGGAACGGGATTGCTTCTGGTAAGGACATGCTCCCCCTCGCCAGGCTCTGCAAGGCGATAGTGGCTCCGCACGAGTGACCGACGAGGAGGTATCTACTCCCGAATGCGTATCTCGCCTGCAGGAAAGAGATGGAGGCGACTACGTCTTGCAGATGGTCGGGGTTCTGGGCATCGCGGCGTTCGGTGCTGGGTGTTGCTGGGTCTTGGGGGTGGTCTGGATGGGCCGAGAGGCGGTAGGAGATGGATGCGATGCCCGTGACGTGCTGGTTCATCAGCTCGCGTTGCCAGGCGGTGGAGTAGAGCGCACGGATCGTGGGGTAGAACGATTTATCAGTGATGGAGGGATCGCGCCATGCTCCTCCGTGGATGTAGCTGTTGATGTTGTCAGATATGGCGGTTGGAGAGAGAATGCGAAGATGAGGTTACGTGCATGATGAATAAGCCTTTTCCTTCTTTCCTTTCTTGGAATGCCTCTGCGTCCTCTCCAAAGTGGTGGTAGACGGTCAGCCTTTGCAGCTCGTGGTCCCCATAGCTGAAATCTTCTTGGACGATGACCTTGTCGATGTCTACCGGCTCTTCAACGAGAGTCATCTTGCCACCACGTGATATTGCGTTCGGTTGAACTCAATGCAGTCTTGTCATAAGCTAACGCCTGTAATCGTGGAGCCCCGGACAGACGCGTATAGGATTCTCTGCTTCACGCGGATAAGAGATTCGATTACTGACTGAGATCCTGTTGACTTGGGTGCTGGCCAGCACGGAATTGACACGCGAGGCTAGGGTCAGGTGATCAGACAAGCGTGGGGAGTTCCTGTCCAGACCTACCCTCGACCCAAGTTTGTGAGCAACAACTCGTCTCTGCGTGAAGGCCTCTGATCCAGTCGTCGTTTTTTCTTGCTATCGGCATTTCCGTCTGATATGGATCTGATATGGATCAGTCACTAGGCCGAAAAAAAGCGCCGATCGCCTCATCGCCTCATCGAATACCGGTTGTAGGTATGCAGGTGGCAGGTGGCAGGTGGCTGATTCGCGAATTCTTACCCCGAGACGTCTGTCCCGGCCCCAGCATACGTACATTACTCGTACCTCCTAGCTGACGTTGAGATAGGGTCTGCCCTTTACCGCGCCAATCTTCCAATATCCGCTCCAGATAGACGGATGCGGGAACGGATTCGAGGGCGAGGACGAAGACGAGGACGAGGAAATACTGTGCCCTCCAATTCCGAGTCTACCCTATCTCTGGCTATGTCATTTGCCGGCCGCAGGTAGGGTTGTCAAGATGGGATGGCTGCAACTATGGCTTTGTATCTCTCTTTTAAGTGTCTACATAGTACTCCTTACTTTGCAATCTTCAGTCACCCCAGCTTGAACCATTCACCTTAGTACCTTCTCTTCTGCTTCGTACATGCTCGCAATGGGATCTATTAGTAACAAATGGAGGGAGCTTGACATTGCTGTCATTGGAGGAGGAATTGGTGTGTCTACTGTCTCCTCGGTTAGTTACATGTAGCTAATTCCTCCAGGCGGTCTTGCAACAGCGACCTCACTACGACAAGCCGGACATAGAGTCACAATCTATGAGCGAGCGGATTACGCTGGGGAAGTTGGTGCTTCTATCAGTTGTGCGGCAAATGGCACACGGTTCCTGGAAAAATGGGGTGTTGATATTCCCATTGGACGGCCTGTGATTCTGCAGAAGTTGATCTCCAGAGACTGGGCGACCGGAGAGCCGACGAACATCTACGATCTGGCAGACTACAAGGAGAGATGGGGATCTGTAAGTGCCACAGATCGACTTGAGAGGCTCGCTAACCAGTTGAGGTCTACAACATGTTTCACCGAGTCGATATGCATGCAATGCTTATGGATTCAGCCACGGCAGCAAAGCACCCTGGTGTCCCAGCCGTTCTAAAAGTCAACCACAAGGCCCTCGGAATTGGCCATGAAGCTGGTACTATCACATTCGAGAATGGTGTCCAAGCCAAGCACGATCTGGTTATTGGAGCCGACGGGATCGGATCGCAAGTTCGACGTACCATTGGCGTTTTCCCAGACCGAAAACAATCGACATCGCATTGCTACCACTGCATTATCGCTACGGAAGACGTGAAGAAGTTGGGCCTGCACGACTTTACCCCCAACGAAGCCATTGAGTACTGGGGCGGGCAAGACATTTATAAGATTGTGTTCTCGCCGTGCCGCGAAGGAGAGCTGCACTCCTTCTACTGCTTCTTCCCAGCGCATATGGCGAGAAATCCAGGCGAGGGGTGGAACCACAGCATTCCAGTCGAGGAGCTCCTCCAGCCCTTCGAAAGCCTGGATCCCGATCTCCTCGCCCTCTTCAAGAACTCTACCGATATCAAGCCGTGGCGGCTATTCGTCCACCAACCCTACCCTCACTGGCAAAAAGGTCGAACCTGTATTCTGGGAGACGCCGCCCATCCAATGATGCCGGATCAAAGCCAAGGCGCATGCATGGCCATCGAAGATGCCGGTGCACTCGGCATAATCTTCAGCGACAAGTTCTCGTTCACGTGCTCGGCGGAGGAGATTAAAAAGGGTCTCCAGCTCTACGAGCAGGTCCGGAAGCCCAGAGCGACCCGTGTACAAGCGGCCAGTGCGAGAGCGAGAGAGAACATCACAGAGCGCATCGGATTCTCGAGTAACACCTCGAATCCGTTGTACAAGGTGGCGGATGAGTCGGCGAAGCTGACTATCGAGGAGATGAACGAATATGATATGTATGCTGACATCGAGCAGAAGGTTGGCGGGTCTGAGAGAAGCGTTTTCCAAGCGCGTTTGTAAGCGGTATTCTATTCAACGTCGTTGTATTATCCTTTCATGAAAACCTTTGAAATAATGGCGGTGTTCCTCTGCCTACCGTTTACTGTCTGCTGTTACCTCTCCCGCTGCCAACAATCTCAGGGTCATTCATCCTTGAATCCCGATGTTGTTCCGTGCACGGCGTAGCCCGCCTCTTAAGCGCACGAACCCGCTCCCGTCCCGTCCCGTTCCGTCCCTTTCCACCGAAGAAACCCCGCAATCCCCTGGACGACCCCCCTCCCAAATCACATATCCATACCATATACCACCCCAGTTTCAGCCAAAATAATACCTTATAGCATATAGTGACTCGGAGAAAATTTATTCTCCGCACCCCGTAATGTCATCCGAACGTCCAGCGAAGCGCATACGGCAAGCCTGTGAACCATGTCGGTAAGCCTCCCTTACCCTGGATCCGCGTCACGAGGGGCCTCGCTCCCTCGGAGGGCTACCTCGGGCATAGCTAACGTGCGGACGGCCACGTAGACGCAAGAAATCGAGGTGCCCGGGCGAGAAGCCGGTGTGTTCGCACTGTGCCCGCTTACAGCAGAGTTGCGGCTACGCGGATGCAGGCGATAATGAGCATGAGCATGATCAGGAGAAGGGGCTGGAGCT
The DNA here is from genome assembly GCA_024741835.1 of Diplocarpon mali. Classification (NCBI taxonomy): domain Eukaryota; kingdom Fungi; phylum Ascomycota; class Leotiomycetes; order Helotiales; family Drepanopezizaceae; genus Diplocarpon; species Diplocarpon mali. The sequence goes on from JAENRP010000249.1 coordinate 22,007, forward strand.
GGAGCCCAATGTGAATGTGAATCTGAATCGGAATGCCAATCCGGATCTCAATCCGGACCTTCCAACATGGCCGCAGAGAGGGTTGAGTGAGGCGGTGGGGATGGGGGCGGTAGAGGGGAGATTGGTACGTACCGTGCTGTGCTGTGCTCGCTTGAGGTCTGGAGGGGGGTGGATGCAAATACACCTTATGTGTGTGTGTGTTTTTTCTGGAGCAGTAGTAGTACTCGCACTCGTGAGATGTAAAAGCTGGCGCTTAAGTGGAGCCGTGATCCGGAAGTCCTGAATCGTTCCTGTCTTACTACGGAACTTTGATGTCAAAACGTGCGTTCCTTCGGCTGACAGAGTCACAGGAAGACCGACTGCATTATCTGGAATCTCAACTCGCAGATGTCTTGGTGAACCAAGCGACGTTGATGAGGAGCGTCTCTCACCAGGTCTTCGAGTCGACTAGCAGCGCCTCAAACCAGGTCGTCGAGCCCCCAAAAGCTGTTCGTCATGTCCAGCCCAGCCTCGGTCAGCTATCCGACTCGTAGGTTCCCCCTCTCGCTCGAAATCCGGTCTAACATTTTACAGCTCTCTACCTTCTTGGGAGGTTATCCTCGGGGCGGCGCAAACCTATCTCAATTATTGCGACTGCCAGCCTCTTCCGTTGTTTCAACGCTCAAATTTCCTGCTCACGCTGAAGGATCGCCAGCCTGAAGTTGTCTACTCGATCCTGGCGCTTGCGTCGCGCTTTATAAGCAACAACGTTCCTTGCAATGATCAGGCAAGACTCATCAGTGGGTACGTTGAGGCTGCCAGGACGATTAATTCGAAGAAACTGTTTGAAGGGGCCGTGGACTTGTCTACTATCCAGTCGATGTGTCTCCTAACACTGGTTGACTTCACAGGTATGCACCCACCAAGTCTGATGTCGACTGCCGGCTGACATCCTCAGATGGCCATACGAGGCGTGCAAGTATCCACAGCAGCCAAGCCATGAGCCTGGCACAAAATGCCGGCCTGGCATCAGAATCCCCTCACGCCCTCCCGGAACAAGAGAGGGAAGAACGAAGGAGGTGCTTCTGGAGTCTCTTCCTCCTCAAGCGGCTTCACGGGGCCGACTTTATGATTCTCGATTTCTCCGCAGAGGACAACTTTCCATGGTACCCTGAGAGTGCGAGCGAGCCCTCGCCAGCTGGACGGCGATTAAGCCCAGCCCAGGACGGCGGACAGGGGTCAGACAAGGGCATAGTGGCATACGCCATTCAGCTGAGCGAAGTCTGGTTCAAGATCACCAGGTACGCGCGCCGCCGCGGGAAGCCCAGCTGTCTCCCACCTTGGTCCTCGCAATCCGAGTATGCCACGATCCTCGCCCACCAAATGGATTTCGAGACTCGGATGCCTTTCGTGCACCGTTTTGAGCCGGCGAAGTTCTCCCAGCGATCCGTAGAGCACCTGAACTCGAACCGGGACTACTGGGGACCTTGGCTCTTCATCCAGTTTCTTTACCACACCAATCTATGTCTCCTCAACCATCCTCTGCTGATATCGCTTCGGCTCCGGGACTTCAAGTGTGTGATTCCGGAGATTTTCCTGCAGCATAGCTCGGATCTCATTTCTTCTCATGCCTCTTGGATCCTCAACTTGATGGAGATGTTGGAAGCCAAGCCGTTCAAGGTCACGGATCCCTTCCTGGGTCACTGTGTGGCAATCATTGCGACGATATACTTGCAGGAGAGCTTCTCGGAGGATGCGGAAACGCGGAGAGAGAAGCAGGACAGCTTTGAGAGGTGCCTGAAATTCATCCGTGGCTTTGGCGATCAGTGGCCGCATCTTGGGCGTATCGTAAGTCCTCGTAAATGGCGTGGAGAGTATGCGCTGATGAGCCAGGCAAACAAACTGCAAAGGCTGGCCGAGACGGTGTCATCAACCTACGTGGCCAGCGAGGAGCCCACGCGGCAAAACCGAAAGCTCCTGATAGACCTGGGTCAATTCTTCGAGGTCCTGGAATACTCGTGCTCAAGCGAGCTACCGGGATCCGCCCGGCAGCTCTTCGGCCCGTCGCTGCACTCCAGCTTCGGCGGATCCAGGAGAACCGAGATGGCGCAGACGTCGGTCCTCCCCCAGCCAACGCGAGTCGAGCGGCAGGAATTCGGGAAAACCCCGACGCCGAACACGGCGCACGCCACCGGCCCGCTCGAGCATCCGAGCCTGCTGTCAAGCGGGCCGGGCTCCGCCGTGACGGCGCCACCGGTCTACTCGGACGACGAGTTGGCTGTGCTGGCCGAAAGCTTCTTCCACCAGAGGCACGAGTTTGACGGCAGCGCCAACTGGTGGCAGTCCATGAGTATGGACGCCATCTGACCGCCCGGGCTCGTATCTATAGTGAGGTCCTGCTCCCCGTACGAGACGTTTCTAGCTCCGAAATCCATCGTCTGAACTCGGGAGTTCTTCGAGCGGGGAGTCGTCGCGCGCATTTGACACTCCGGAACTTGACAGGATATGACTTAACTGAATACCACATGACTGGCGCGCAGCTAAGTAGCGGACCGAGGCCAGTTACCCGATTCTATCTCGTTCTTCCAGGTAGCGGTGCTGAGCACGTGACAATATCGCTTAAGACCAAATGTTTACTTTCACCAGGCACGTAGTATCATGTGCTCGAGAACTTCTAGGAATCATCACCGCTTGGTATTAAATGGTAGAGCGCACGAGACCCCCTCCCCTTCTTTTTCTAGGTCCGACAAATAGGAGTACCCAGACCCCAAGTAAAAGCCCACTAGAGCTGATCCCAAGGGACCGAGCCATCTCCAAGGCTCGCTGGATAAAATCGGGCAGAGGATCAAGATACCAATTCAGCATCAATGCAGTATCAATACAATGTCTTGGGGCTCGCCCACATCCAAGTTCAGTATCGTGAGTGTAAAGCCGAGGAAACGGTTGTCAATGCTTAAGAAATATGAACCTTGAGCTGTCCCCGTGGTCGCAGGCCCTATCCTGCTGATAGTAGCAAGTGCCCAACTAAACAACAAAAGGTCGCAGACGGGACGAATCTGTGCAAGTCCATTCCTCTACCCCTGGACGAAAGTAGCCTTTTCTAAAATCACGAATACGGCTCGTTGCGGTCATTATTTAACGCGAGGCTTACATCGCACAAAGAAGAAATCGAGACAAGACTGTTGCTCTAACTTAGGAGGAAAGCAGCCTTCTTCAAGCGATGAAGTCAGTTCGTTACATTCATATCTAATATAAGGCTTATACAGTGCAGACAGAAAAAAATTGCGTTATTCGGTTCCTTTACCTCAAAGGGAAGTAGCCCTTTCTCAAGTGATGGACTCAATTCGTTACTTGAGCTTGTTTATAACACGAGGCTTGTATACCGCAGCCGGCTTATACATGTTGACTCATTTCAACCTTTCAAGAACGTAGACCCCTCTCAAGTCTTAAACTCAGCTCGTTGCTTATAGCACGCGGCCTACAACACCATGAGAAAGTCCGGATCCCGATCATCGCCACACCCGATGAACTGGTCATACCTGCCGGCCCGCTTATCCAGATTCACCTTGCGGCAGTACAGCACGTTGAGGAAGACCATGAACCACGACAGGACCAAGAGGCCTAGCACGACCGTGTGGCCTGTGTGGAACTGCGGCTTGTCCCGGTTCGGGTAGATGAACGTCGCCACGAAGCCGCCGCTGTTGGCAATCATCAGCTGCAGCGCCGTCGTCGTCGCTCGCTTGTAGTGACCCGCGCTGTTGTTGCTGTTCCACACCAGCACGCACGGCACTGAGGCGTAGAGGCCCGTGGCCATGAGGAAGGTCATGCCGTACTTCACTTTGGGGTGCTCGACCGAGATGCTGGCGATGACGGCGTACCCGACAATGGCCGGGACGAGGACGAAGAGCATGATGGTGCCGCGCAGCTTGAGCCGGTCGGACAGCAGGGCGACAATGACCGTGATGACCGACGCCACGGCGTAGGGGATCACGGACCAGAGCTGGGCCTCGTTTGCCGTGTACCCAAGCTCGACGATGATGGTGGGTAGGAAGAGGCCGAAAGAGTAAAGCCCGGCGAGGATGCCAAAGTAGGATATCGCGCTAAGCCCTGCGAGGAAAGCGAGTAAGCGTGTGAAGCTACAATACCATTGGCAGGCGAAGAAGAAAAGCGCCCACGGACAACCTTGTTTGAACTCCGACGGACGAAAAGCGTGCAAGGAATATCACAACAAAAAATCCAACAAGAGCAAGGGACTTGTGTACGTACAAGTAGAGATATTCAGGACCCCTCTGCGGACTTCAGACCATTGAAATTGCTCCTGGAGGGGCTCGCTTACCAGTCAGCGAGGATCAAGCATGCGAGGCACATCAACAAACCTTCCACCTCCAGCGGTTCGCGAGGGCCGATCGAGGTGCAGCCTTGCGCTGGCAAACACGCGCTCCTCTTCAGTCAAGAAGGGTGCAGTCTCGACGCTGTTGGGAAGGAGGAAGTAGGTCACGAAGCCGACAATGACGGTCTAGAAAGCCATCAATCCCCGTGTTTAGGCGAAGATTCATTTGAGCCGAGCACCAGGAAGACATACGAGTAGACCTTCGATAATGAAGATCCAGCTCCAACTTTCCTGGCCGCCGCGCTTCCCAATCGACGTAAGACCTCGGGCAAGTAACCCTGCTGCCGTCGGCTTGCTGTTCGGAGATTAAGTGAGTAACTCACCTCCAAAGGCGCCGCTCAACGATGCAGCGGTATAGAACAGCCCCAATCGCAGAGCCAACTCGCCTCTGGTATACATTCCCGAGAGATACAGGACCTGGGCTCGTCAGCCCCCTCGACCCTCTCGGCATGGAGACCTCGACTTACCATGCCCGGCAACAGGCCGCCCTCACACAAGCCCAGGATCGCTCGGACGGCTACGAATTCCTTGTAATTCCTGACAAAGCCCAGACACATGGTGACCGTGCCCCACATCACGGCCAGCGCCGGCAACCAGATCCTCGGCGAAAGCTTCTTCAGCACAAGATTGCTTGGTATCTCACTAGACGGGGCGCTGGTCAGCTGGAGGTGATACGCCAAGACCCGCATGCGGCACGTGATGTGAGATGTCTAAGCCAGTGCCTGAGCCTGGGCAAGGTCACGCACCTGGCGATGTAGGTCGCAAAGAACACGGACAGGCCAATGTCGTACTGGTGATCGGTCATCTTCAGTTCCGGCTCAAGGTGGTAGGTTTTGGCGTTCCCAGCATTGGTCCGGTCGAGAAAGGAGCAGAGGAACAGAGCCGCCAGGACGGGGACGATCCTGAGAAGTTGGGTTAGAGCTGCAGAGAAGGGAAGAAGGGGGGGTTTTTTTTGTTTTTTTTTGTCAATTGTATCATCGTAGATCGTACCGGAAATCGAGCTTTCGCAGGATCTGCTTGGTCATGGCCGAGCTGTCCGATACAGATGTGTGAGATCTCCCGACGGACAGCTTGACCACATCGTCGACGAAAGCCTCATTCTGGGCCATGTCGGCGCTCTCCTCGTCCTTCTGATGGTGAAGAGTCGTCATCTCCTGGGGGCGTGGGGATTCGAATTCTCCGTGGATCGAGCTCGAAGCTGCGGTGATAGGCGAGGAAAGCGTCTGAGTGGGAGGAAAGAAGAGAAGCACGCGGGGAGCTCGTTGAAAGTGCGGGGGGAAGGGAGCGGAGAAGAGGAGGAGGGGAGGAGGAGGAGGAGGAGGAGGAGAGAAGGGGGATGAGGAGGAGAGAAAAGGAATGAGGAGAGAAGGGGGATGAGGAGGAGAGAAAAGCAATGAGGAGAGAAGAGGGAAGAGGAGGAGGGAAGAGGAGGAGGGAAGAGGAAAAGAAGGGTTGATGGCGTGTCGAGATCCACGCCAGTTGCACGTGCATCCCGCTTGAAGTGCAGCGGGCTGAGCAGTAGGACAGGGCCAGTTTCCCAGCGGGGGTCATGTGATGATCAGGTACGACGGAGGGGCAGCGCTTCCGTCTTTGCGCCGGTATCATGAGGGCGCACCCCGTTTCCTGGAAAAATATCTACAACACCAAGGTAAGATTGGAGTTGGCCGTGGGTGGGTATATTATGGATATATTGGATATATTGGATATATATAAATATGTATATATTTACATGTGATAAGTAAATATATAGGGATAAAGAAGGGAAGAAGGGAAGAAGGGAAGAAGGAAATATGTAAATAAATGGATACATGTAAATATGTATATATATATATATATATATTTAAATATACACATATAACATATATGTACGTATATATATTCTCCGATTCGCGAGCTTCCCATTATCAAGTCGAGGTGCTTCGGCGCAGTGCCGCGCGCCCGGCCACACCTTGGGCGCAGAATGGCCGAGATCTGATCCACGCTCACGTCGGGGACTGATAGAATCTCAAGGTATTTATTCCGAGTTCTATAGAGCTGCAGGAGTAATATACAAGGTACGATTACATAAGCACAATCCTTGTATATTCTAACAGGGACCTCCCCCCTCACAACTGCACCATCGGCCATTCTCGCGACGGCTTCACGACCTTGGTAATGCGGTGGTCAGCCAAACGGACTGACTGGCCTAGATATATATCTCCACCATCTATCGACACCGACATCTACCTCCACCCTCACCAGTATCGCAACACCCTCCCCCGCCATGTCGAAGCTCTCGCCAGCCCTCAAGGCCCTGGTCGGCGCTCCCTCCGCACGACCCAACCCCCTCGCCGCCCCGTCAGGCATTCGCGCCGTCTACGAGCGCTTGAGGCGAGAGGCCGCCGCTCACGAGGTCGGGACGCCGGCGTGGCTCACGCTGTCGGTAGGTGACGGCTTCTCTGGCTCTGCTCCTGACCCCACCTCATTACTCTTGTCCCGGCATTCTGGCGATGGAATGGCTGAGGTTGAGGCCAGGCATCCTGGCGATGAAGTGGATGAGGTTGAGGTCAGGCATCCTGGCGATGAAGTGCATGAGGTTGAGGGGGAAGCATCGATCTCGACTTGATACAATCTCATGGCTGACGCCGCGAGTGTGGGGGGTAGACCGCTGCCACCGTGACCATGAACTCGCCCGACTCCCTCGCGGAGCTGTACAGCCTCGCCACCGAACGCGCCCCCGACAAGACGTACGCGCTCGAGACGGCCGAGCTGATGAGAGAAGTCGGCCTCAAGTGCATCGGCTTCAACGGCGTAGGTCTCTGCTCGGATTCCTTCTTTACCTCTCAGACAACATCTTCACTGACACGCGGCAACCAGATCCCCCGAACCATCAACTGCCTCGGGGCTTTCCGATCCAGCCTCCCGAGTGACATCGCCTCCTCGCTCTCCACCAAAGCCACACGGTAGGTCCCCTTCCCCAAAACACCACCCACGTTGCCCGGCCTACCTTGGCGAGGAGAGCTTGAGCTGATCTCCCCTGCCTCGCCCTCTAGCACCACCTCGCCGGCCACCATCCGAGAAATCATCTCCCGCGGCCAGGCTCTCTGGTCCTCCATCTATCGGCCCTTCGACGCGAAGCTCTCCGCCAGGCTCGCCGACTCGCACCCGGACCTCCCGCTCTTCATCGTGAACCACGCGTACGGGGCCCTGTTCGCCGACCCGCCGTCCCTCGGCCGCGACGCCGGTGCTCGGGTCGGCCGCGTGCTGACCAGCATCGTGGCCGTGGCCTGTCTGCGAGCCCAGACGGGCGTGGCGCCGCAGGTCACCAGCCACGTCTTCGGGCTGAGGAAGGCCTTTGAGGATGGGTCTGCCAGGGCGCCGGGGGAGTTGGCCGTCCAGGGGGGCGAGTGGCTGGCGTCGGACGAGGGGAGTACCTGGCTACTGGGCGCGGTGGATGCCCTGGTCCAGGCGATTGGGGAGGGGAGAGGCAGTTCGTTTGCGCCAGGGATGGACAAGGCCAAGCTGTAGAGGCGGAAGATGATGTAAATAGGACGAAGGCCAGATGTATGGACTTGTATTAACAGCCTTCCAGGAAATCATCCCGCCAAGTGCCGTATATCCAACTATATCGGGACGCTGGAAGTAGTATCAGAGCCGTAGAGGGGAAAATCGATGTAAACAAGGCGGAACACTAGACATACATAGACTTGTGTAAACATCCCCTCTAGAGCTCAATCTTTCAACCATCGTAGATACATGCGACTGTATAAAGATGCCGGAAGCAATATGGATAATGTCGAAAATGCAGAGACGGTGAGAGCCAAGCTCCGACTTGCAGAACGTTGGCGGCCATACCTACCGCCCATGAATCTTTAGATAGTCTAGCATATGATTGCGATTACGATTGCGATTACGATTGCGATTGCGGCTGCGGTTGCGATCCTCACTACTGCTATTACTCCTATCACTTCAACTGCTCGCTTAGCTTCGACTCAAAGACCCCACGTGAAGCCGCTGATTCGCCTAAGCGAGGACAGAATACCATTTGCAGGCCGGAAGGTGGAAAAAGAAAACGTCAACATGAACATGAGTATAAACATGAACATAAACGTAAAGGAAAAATATAGGTGGAAACATGGATGGAAATAATATGAATGGTATAAATAATATAAATGTAAATGATATGGGTGGAAACGATGTAAATTTAAATGATATCAATGTAAATGGCATATTCTGATAAGAGAGCACCCTCTATTCCATCAATCTCACATCTTCCGCGAGCTTGAACTCGGCTCCCGTCTTACTCCGGACCTCCTCGGCGCCCACGCGCGGGGCCAGCTCCGTCAGGGTTAAGCCGCTCTTCTGCCTGTCGACTTCGAAGACGCACTGCGCATGTCAGCTCTTCCCTCTCTCTCTCTACATAGATGATAGTAGCTAATACATACGCACACGAGAACAAGACTCACCAGATCTGTGATGATCGTACTGACAACCCTCGCCCCCGTCAAGGGCAGCTCGCAAGTCTCCACAACCTTGGGGCTCCCATCCCTCGCCACGTGGTCCGTCGCGACCACGATCTTGGTCTGGACCGGGTTACCCACGACGTCCATCGCGCCGCCCATTCCCTTGAACACCCTGCCCGGGATCATGAAGTTCGCAAGGTCCCCGGCCGCGGAGACCTCAAGGGCGCCGATGATAGCGGCTTTCCAGCTTCCAGGATCGTCGTCTTACCCGTCGCTTTATTTACGGGGCCGAGCCGCACTGGGATATCTCCAGACTGCAACAGTGTATCTGACGCCCTCATCAGTACACACCGCACTCATATTCGAGCATGAAAGAGAAGACGGGACGGAGAGGCAGACGTACTAACTCCAGTCGAGGTAAAGAACGCAGGAATCCCCGCCCCACCAGCCCGTATCCTCTCAGCAATCGTGCCCTGAGGACAAAGTTCAATCGCAATCTCACCACCCAGATATTTCTCCTCGAGGGTCTTGTTCGCCCCCAGGAAACTGAGAGCCAGCCACTCGATCTGCCCGGATTCCACCAGTGGTGACAATCCCCCTCCACTTCCCGAGCCTGCATTATTCGATACAGCAGTCAGTCCGCCGAGGCCTTCTCTTCCTCTGCGTACAAGAGCTGCTATTATCGTTTCTATGCAAACAGTGTTAGAAATAGCAGAGTCGAATGGACGCTGGAGGGAGCACCAGCAGTCCCGCACAGTCAAAAGCCCGCACTCAGGCTTGTAGATCCGCTCTTGAGATCTGCGACCGCTTCGTCGGCGTTCTTATATAAATTGGACCCCCTTCTCAGGATCTGTGGGGCAAGATCGCCTTTCGCACTCGTGTTAGCTTTCTGTTGTTCGTATCTTGCTGCCGTGGTATGAAGTTGCGAAATAAGGTAGCGTCGGGTGACATGACAACTAGGTATTCTGAGGATGGAAACGCGGATGCTGCTTGCGAGGCAAGCTGAGGATATCCTTTTGGTTGCCATTATTGCGAGATCCAAGATTCCAATCGAGAATGTCAGTACGAACAGAGAGATTCTACCCATGTTCTGACCGCGAATAAGGCGACGCGAAGACGAATCGCATTCGACCAGTCCGTACGGACATTCTTTTTTGCCCGCTGGCCGAGGGATCGGCCCCCTGCTGATCTTCGGCTGATAGTTCTGCCGTACTTACAAGCGAGTGGCACTCAGGGGCGGGCATTCAATTGACGCCGAGCCCAGCCGAACAAAATATTCATACTGTGAAATGGAAATATACATGTCATGAGATGAGTATTATTGCAAGAGCACAGAGCTCACTTAAAAGTTTAGGACGCTTCGGGAATGACAAACGCGTAACAGCGCTTTTGGCTCGGGTATGTGTAACGTACCAGCAAGGAAGCCAATAATATAAACGAAAATGAAATACGAACCAATCCTGAGGTGCTTCTGTTTCGACGGCAGCTCGCTTGAGTTACTCGTTCCGTTCGAAAACCATAATCATAGACCTCGACTGATACGCAGATGCTCTCGATAGAAAGAAAAAATAGCAAAAACATCCCTACCAACCCTAGACATACTCTAATAACTAACACACCGTTACATGAAAGTTCTGTCTCCGAATAACCCATGCTTGAAGCTTTACAAGCATTCGCAGTCCGTGATGGTATGTCGACTGGTTCTCTTCGACTTTTCCGCCAACAACATCAGGCATTTAACATCCCTGGTCTGGTCTCCCAAATTCGATCCTGCGCCGCACAGCTTACTTCACGACTCGCTGCGCACTGTACGATATCATCGTTTGGCAAATGCGGAACAATATTGGCAGAAAAGTGCGAGCGGGTCGGCGTTATGATGAGCTGGTATAGAAGGATACTAGCCCAGATGCTGGGAAATCCTACAGGAGGTTCAAAGCAGGCGCACTGGACCGAGCTAAGTTGACTGTAGCGGATTGTACTAGTCCGCATGTGCGCCGGTGGCGTGAAAGCCTCGATGCGGACGTATCTGTCCTCGAAAGCTGTGAGCTGACTGTTCTGATTTTGTGTGTGAGAGAGAAGACGGACTTGGAGCTTTGACTCAATTGACATGTAAGATATTTGATGGGGCTCTGAGTGCAAGACACAGTTTAGAATTGCCAGAGCTCATGTCCCGACCTTTAGAGGTGAGTTTGACCACTTTGGCTAGAAAAGGGAGAAGTCAGTGTGCCTGGCATTGAGTTTCTCAAAATTCAGTCGTACAACTACTGCCCTCCGAACTTCCTCGCAACCCACGCCGCACCATATTCCTCGTACTCCTCTTTCGTGACACTCAGCTTCCGTAACGCTTCATCATCTTTTGCAAGATTTGCTCCTCCTTGCCAAGTACTGATGATGGGGTCGGCAGGCTTCGCGACCCTCACAATGCACTCTGCAGGAGCCAAAGATCGGATCTCCAGCTGCAGCCTCCTCACAAAGCCCTCAATCTTCGCATTGCCACCCACAACCACAATGTTGGCGAGGAATCCGGGCCATAGTCCCATGGGTAGGCTAGACAAGCTGTCCATAACTTGTTGAGCAATTCCGCTCTGTCTCAGCCCGATGTCAGAGGGACTGAATAGCACTTCTGGGACTGTAAATCTTTCGTTCCTTAGTGTCAACACATCCTCCGATGCTCCCAATGTTTTGCCCCTCGTCAGCTCCTTCAATTTGGTGGCAGCGCTCGGATCGTGGTCTCGGACGAAGCCAGGTTTGTTGGCATGGTAATCTGGCAAGACGTAATCTTTGGCTATCCCCTCTGCAAACTCGAAAGCTGGCCTCCTGTCTCCTTTCGGCCCTTTCCAGGTCTTCTCCATATCCTTGTTGAACTCCTTCGACACATACAGAGTGGCTTCCTTAATTTCATTGACTAGGTATGTCTCTTCCTTCATGTCGTATTGTCTGATACCTATCAGTTTAGTCAAGTAGTTAGTGAGTAGCTTCCCACCAACTTCTAGGCGCCGGATTGATTTCTGGAGGGGCCGGCCAAGTAAGAGAGGAGTAATGGTCGTATGCGAGTAGGACGAATCGATGAGCATCAGGATTTCGGCTGGAAGAGGAGAAATGACATCTGCAGCGCGAGGCGGTGCTTTGAAGGAGGATTGGATATCATTGTATACATTCAAAGAAGCTCCTTGGCAAGTTAGCGAGCTGTCCGTGGAGTCAAAATTGAGCCAGCAGGTATACCGTTGGCTCGCAGATATCTCGCAAATCCGAATTCCTCGAAGACAATCTGGTCACAATGGCCTTGGAGGACTGGCAGGGCATTCGGTGCCTCCGTGATTATCAATCCGGTCTCTTTGGGATCACAATGCAGGTTCGCCTTCTCATCAAAAAACTCATGCTCCCAGATCTCCTTCTCTGCCTCCCAGTTGACAATGTACCCTTTCTCCATGGGCCTGCGGAATACGATATCGCCAAAGTCTTTGCACAATGACAGCTGAGATCCGATGTAGACTTTCTTCTCTCGGTCTCGAGCGAGACAATTCGGTATAATGCTAGGCGCAGGAGATTCGATCGTGGGCGAGGAGAAACCTGCTTTGATCGTATACGATCCATTGTCGACGACGAGTGTTCGGGAAGGGGCGGCAGAGCCTGAAGGTTTCGAATGGCGATGGCCAGGAGCCATGATGTTAGCGGCGAGCAATCCTCGCAAAGAAGCCGCAGGATAGATAGACTTGAAGTTGCTGGTAATGTCGCGTGGATAAATCGAGTCGAAGCCGACGCGAGGCAGACACTTCTATTGGCTGTTACCATCAGATGCAATAACGTGTAGATTCAGCTAGCAGGACATTGATATCAGGCTCTGTTCCTGTTGGATCACGGATGGATTTGCATATCATTTGGATCATAGAAAAATCCCTAGAATAATTACCTCCCAATTTTCCCCCGGGTCTGCTCTGCGTCATTGAAGCACATGAAATCCCTGAAGCAGATCTTTTCAGCCTCGTTAGCCAAGGCTGAAGTCTCAACTCCTGGCATAGGTTGGCTCTCTTGTGCAAATTCGTTCTTTATGTATTGAGCAATGATGCAATGTGTCCTGAATCCTCGTCATATTATTATGACTCAAGTTGTGACTCCTACTATAGAACTACGATTCAATCCCAGTTCGGCCTAGGTTATAATATTTTCCGTCGCCACATAAGCTCAGCCTCGTCCGTTGGGATTCGGAGCAAGCACGTTATTTCACGATTGACGATTTGCATTTTTTTTTTCTTTAAAGAAACCCCCCAGCGCCCCCTCATCCATAGACGCCGAATTTAAAAGCTGCAAGTAGGTAGAGAAATCCCTTCAGCAATCTCCGACAACTTGGAAGCAAAGGCTATCCAGACAAACCACTAACCACCAACCACCCGCCACCAGGCATATCAACATCTACTTTTAATCACGGCTTCCTTAACAACCACTGCATTAGCTGAACTATCGACCATGGCGACTGCAACGTCTGCATCAGCTACATCTAGAGCAACGAGAGGCCGTTATCGTGGGCCAAGAAGGGGAGGACCTCACGGAGGCAGCACAACTGGAAATACAGTTCCTCATAATGCGGCACTGGCACTCCGTCCAACTTCGGTGGCGCCTGAAACACAGACACCCGCACAGTCAAGCAGAGGAGACGGCAGAAGAGGCAGATTCAGTGGGAGAGGGAGAGGAAGAGGAAGGGCGCATCTGATGGTCAATGGACAGCGAGCGTTCGGAGGTCAGCTCACAACAGCAACACTCAGTGAAGGGTCTCTTGCTGGCGACGCCCCGGAATTCGTACCTGGCCAGCCAGTGGCACCTCGATCTCGACAGTCACAATGTCGAAACCCTCCCCGCCGTCGAATGTCAAAATCTGGTGCACCAGATATGGCCACCAGGACACACGAGGATATCATGAACGGGCAGTACGAATGCGTGATCTGTACCAACGAAGTGCTGTCGAATTCTAAAGTATGGAGCTGCAGGACCTGCTGGTCAGTCCTGCATTTGTCTTGCGTTAAGCGGTGGTCCAAGAACGAAGTTTCGACTCATCAACAACGGGCGGGCGAGAACGGGGAGCTGCCCCCTCCGCGACAATGGCGTTGTCCGGGATGTAATCTGCCAAAGGTCGAGTTGCCAAATGACTATTTCTGCTGGTGCGGGAAGGAGATCGAGCCTCGTTCGATTGCAGGCTTGCCCCCGCATTCTTGCGGACAATCATGTTCCAAGCGGCGGACTGGAAGTTGTCCCCATCCATGCGAGTTGATATGCCATGCGGGCCCTTGTCCGCCTTGTGGACACATGGGCCCATCAATTTCTTGCTTCTGTGGCAAGGAGATGACCTCAAGACGATGTTTGGATACGAATTACGAGAACGGTTGGAATTGTGGGCAGATATGCGGAGAGGTCCTCCCTTGCGGCGAGCACGCTTGCCAGAGAGAGTGCCACGAAGGATTGTGCGGAAGCTGTGACGTCGAGGTGGAATCACGGTGTTACTGTGGACGAGTGGAACAGACTTTACGATGCTCGGAAAGAGACGATGAGCTGGAGAGTCAGATGAACGGAGGGAATTGGATTGGTTCGTTCAATTGCGGAGCGGAGTGCCGACGACCCTTCGATTGCGGAAATCCAAAACACTGCTGCGAACAGTCCTGCCATGTCCAGGCTTTGGAGTCGCCTCACTGCCCTCTATCACCAGATGTTGTCACCCATTGCCCGTGTGGAAAGACGCCAATCGACATTTTACTTTCAGAACCTCGCTTGGACTGTTCGGCGCCAGTACCGCACTGCCAAGAGAGTTGCCGGAAAGTTCTCGGATGCAGTCATCTGTGTGAGCTGAAGTGCCACGGCGGACGCTGTAGGCCTTGTCTGAAAACTGTCGAAATATCCTGCCGATGTGGCCGGACAACTTCGAAGTCTGTTTGCCATCAAGGGCTCGAGGAGCCACCCCAATGCCCCCGAGTTTGTCGGTCAACCTTGAACTGTGGCCGTCATGAATGTGGCGAACGATGCTGTCAAGGAGAGAAGAAGGCTTATGAGAGACAAGCCTCGAAACGCAAACATCGAGCATTGAACGTAGCTACAGTAACTGGAGAGGAATTCGAGCCCGAGCACATCTGCTTGCGAGTCTGTGGTCGGCCCTTGAAATGCGGCAATCATAGTTGTTCTTCGCTGTGTCACAAAGGGCCGTGTGCCAGCTGCCTTGAAGCAGTGTTCGAGGATATCAGCTGCGCTTGTGGCAAGACGGTACTCCAGCCACCTCAGCCATGTGGGACGAAGCCTCCCGAGTGTCGATTTGATTGCACCCGCCAGCGAAACTGTGGACATCCACAGGTGAAGCACCAGTGCCACCAAGATTCGGAGGGGTGTCCGAAATGTCCGTTCTTGGTAGAGAAGCCATGTATATGCGGGAAGAAAACACTGAAGAATCAGCCCTGTTGGTTCTCCGAAGTTCGATGCGGGTTGCCCTGCAACAAAAGGCTTCGGTGCGGAAATCACTTCTGTCAATCCATGTGCCATCGTGCTGGGCAATGTGAAGACGCCACTAGTCACTGCACTCAAGCCTGTGGCCGCAAGAAGACCGTTTGCGAACATATCTGTTCGGATCCATGCCATGCTCCTTATCCTTGTAAGGAAATTACTCCTTGCCAGGCCAAAACGTTCATCACTTGCGAATGCCAAAATCAGAAGCAGGCTATCAAGTGTCTGGCTTCAAAGACGTCGCCTGGAAACTCGAAGAAAACACTAGAGTGCAACGAGGAATGCCTGAAAGTCCAGCGTAATGCCAAGCTTGCCGCAGCTCTGAAGATTGACCCGGCAACGTATACTGACGATCACGTTCCTTATTCTGCCGACACTCTCTCGTTATTTGCTCAAAACCAAAAGTTCGGACAGCAGTACGAGCGTGAGTTCCGGGTCTTTGCCGCCGATGACAGAGAAAAACGCTTGCGGCTTAAGCCTATGCAAGCCAACCAACGTGCTTTTATACACGCACTGGCTGAAGACTTTGGCCTTGACAGTGAGAGCCAGGATCCAGAACCGCATCGTCATGTCTGTATATTCAAGACTCCGAAATTCATCTCAGCTCCGGCAAAGACCCTGGGTCAGTGTGCCAAACTCCGGGCTGCACCAGTATCAGAGAGAAGTAAGTCCAAGCCGCTCGTCTCCAACGCAGAACCCTGGAACGCATTTCTGCTAGGCAACCCGAAATTCGGGATCACGATTGATGAACTCTACGCCGATCTCAAGCCCGAGTTTGCTAAGGCTGGTATTGACTTTGAGATCTCATTCTTACCATCGGGCGACATCGTCCTCAAGTCTCTTTCCACGGGTTCCTGGCTGCTCAAGATGGACAGAGGGCTGGCAGCTCTAAAGACGCCCATCAGCAAGAAAATCTCCTCGTTGGGTCTCGCATCTTCTACAAGTCTGTGCGCCGTAGACCCTAGCCTCAATGTTCTCAGACTAGATGACCAGAACGCTGCAAGCGGTGGCTGGAGCCAGGTTGCAAAAGGTGGCCCAGCGGCAATGAGTATGGCAGCGCCTGGAATTGGCGCGAAAAGCAGCTTTACTGTGTTGGGTAGGAGGATGAAAGAGAATGAAAAGAAGAAAGCATTCAAAGAGCCTGTAGATGATTGGGAATTGGAGGCTGACGCTGCTTGATGTGGCGGGGGAGGGCAGAAGAACAATGTAGAGGTGGAATAGAAGCTCAGAGGCACGTTACAGACAGCAGTAGAACAGGCCCGACTATCGAGCTGTGACTGTGCTTCAGTCACCGACAAGTCCGTCCTTGTCCCTCAGTCAGTTGCGAAAGCAACATACTAGACTACTCAGTACAGTCGACTTAAGCCATGTGCTCGATTGATCAATATATTCGACAATCATTATGTCCAACTGATGATCCAGTGTTGTTTTCAAATGTCAACATTTTGCCAAGCCCTTAGCTTCTCTAGTCCAACCAATGGGAAGAAATAGATGTGCAGGTGCAAAACTGCCACACCAGCCGGTACTTTAACGTACGCTCAGCGCTGCTTTAAGCAAGCTTAGCACACCGCCCTCGATTCGGGCACAATTCATGGAACTGCCATTCCTCAGAAGTAACACTCCAATGAATTGAGAAGTTGGAGCTGGCCAGCGAAATCTCCTTGGCCTAGTCAATTCTCCACGCCTCGAATCCCCCTCTCTCCATCCCTCCGAACGCCCATCACAATCGCAAACGCCCCTCCTCTCCTCTCCGCGTCACCGATCTCAAGCTCTAGCACGAGCTTTCTGTTCTCGAGATGGTGGGTAAGAAGTCAGGGAAGGCGCTGTTGCGCGAGGAAGGTACAGGCATCGCAGGCAGAGTAGCATGAGGACCACAACTAAAACAACTAATATCTTGCAGGTCTCGAGAGGACAGACAACGGGATGAAGCAATCCAGCTGGCCGGAGGTGCCAATGATCAACCAGAAGAATTACTACACGTGCGTCTGGTCGCTGGATCGCATCTCCCTTATTTTGGGCGCTGCCCGTTGCGCGCTGCCATTGCAGTGCTGCCCCAATGTATCGGCTTATGGCTAACAGTTCTACAGAGAATACATGAAGCGCGATGACCAGATCCTTCCATTTCGCCTCCAACACGAGGCTAACCGTGACAAGATGATCCGGAATGCGAAGGACAGGGACAGAGCATTGGCGCGCACAGGCAATACCGATGTCCCGATTACCACGAATGCCGACGGTGATCTGGAAGTAGACGGAGAGGACGATGGAGCGGACAACTCGAAGATCATTGTTATTCACCCGGGCAGCCAGAACCTCCGAATCGGCCTCGCGAGTCACGCCCTGCCAAAGACTATACCTATGAATATCGCATGCAAATGGGGGACCACCGAGTCGAAGGAGTACGAACCGCGGCCGAAACGCCAGAAGCTGGATGGGACCCCGGAGCAGCTGTTTGGGGAGGAATTCTCAAAGAGGATGGCGAAGATGGCGAGCGTGCTTAAGGTTGATATGCGAGCCAACAAATTCAAGGTCCTGCCAAACTCAAAAGAATTGGTTGTCAATTTCAATAAGAGAACGGAGCCGGAAATTATTCCGGAGCACAATGATCCTATACGAATCGAGTGGACAGATATCAGCAAGGACAATAAGAAGGATCTTTCCTCGTTCCAAACTGGCTTGCCAGCTCTGAGAATACCTGATGATTCGGACCCTCCGTACAAAATATTTTGGCCGATTCAGCACGGCAGCTTTCATGAAAACGACTACTTGAGTAGCGAGCATTTATTCGATGATTTTGAGTGTATACTAGAGAACGCCGTCCGGAAGGAACTTGGTCTGAACAAGAGCTCGGAATGGGATCAGTACAGCTGTGTGATTGTCATCCCAGACTTGTACGACAAGCGGTACGTCGAGCAGATTTTGGACATGTGCATGAAGGGTTTCCAGTTCAAGCAGGTTTGTTTTGTCCAGGAGAGCTTAGCTGGGACCTATGGAGCGGGATATTCCAGTGCCTGTATTGTGGATATTGGCGCCCAGAAGACGTCTATCTGTTGCGTTGAGGACGGGATGTGCATCGAGGACTCGAGGATCAACCTCAAGCAGGGTGGTTACGATGTTACGGAGATGTTCATCAAGATGATGCTCCACGACCACTTCCCTTACACGGACATCAACCTGAGGAGGCGCTACGACTTTCTTCTTGCCGAAGAGCTGAAGACCAGCCATTGCACGTTGAACTATTCGGAAATTGCTGGCCGGACCCACGACTTCCATCTTCGAGTTCCAGATCAGCCCACGCGGAAGTACCAGTTCAAGACCTACGACGAGGTCATCTTGGCTCCCATGGGGCTCTTCGATCCTTCACTGTTCGATAACGCGGATAAGCTGGTGGGTCGTCGCAAGTTTCTCGATCGATCATACAATGCGTATGATGCAGATATGCCCGACGACCCAACATCCTCCGCGCAACAAGCCATTTTGATCGGCATTCAACCGTCACTTGCCACCACAGCCAACGGGTCATCCTTCCAAAATGGCAATACCGATATCTTCGCGACTCCTTCAAAGGAAAGACCAAACCCTATGCTCTCCTTTAACGAAACCAACGGCAACTCTCGCGTTACTTCTGCAGCTGGATCTCCCGCGCCAGAAGGTTCAAATACCCCCGCAGGACCCTTCGTCTTTGGCGCGAACTGCACAAATGGCGACTCCCCTGGCCCATCTTCCTTCCATCACAACGGTGGCACTCCCATCCCTCCAGCGGGCATGTTCGTCGACTATCACGCACGTACTCAGAAAGACATGGCCATCGAGAGAGATTCGGTCCTCCCCGTTGCCCCTCTAGACCAAGCCATCATCACCTCGATCATCCACGCTACCCGCGGCGACGAGAAGAAGCTGCGAGATTTTTTTGGTGGCATCATGGTCATCGGTGGTGGCGCCAAGACACCCGGCTTCGGCCCCTTCCTCGAGGAGAAGCTCAAGGCCAAGAGGCCGGATCTGGCAGATAAGATCTTGGTCGGTACCAGTCCACGCGAGATGGATGGCCAGGTCGTGGTGTGGAAGGGCGCCAGTGTCTACGCTCGGATGAACGCGCACGAGAGCTGGGTTGGGTGCTTGGAGTACGAGAGGCTGGGGAGCAGGGTTTTGTATCACAAGGTGCTTTGGAATTACTAAGGATTCCGGGTCGAGGTATGAGGACCTCGCAGGGAGTTGGGAGATAAGTGGCGTTTTGGGTGGGGGAATAACTATCTGGATTAAAGATTATCGTTCTGCTCGGCTGGGATCGCGGTCAGCATACATTTAATACCAAGCTTCCGTGGATTTACCTCAGGCTTTCTTCAGCTTCTCACTGATGTCAGCAGGCCTGTGTTGCAGACTCGTCTCAATGCGAGTCAACAGACAACAATTTTGAAGCCGCTAGATATCCTCGCTTAAAGTAGCGTCATCCAGCGGAATTTTATCACTGGGCAAAAACATCAACCGAGCAGTGATCTTTCGTAATAGGTGATCAGTCATTCCACTCGTGACGTGCACCCCCTCGCGAGAGTTTCGGTTAACTGTACAGGCCCGTCATCCACTATCGTCCCCAGCCTTCAATCCAGTCTATGAGGAAAGAAAAACGGGGGCAAGGGGATTTCGTCTAAGATGCATCAAGACAGCCACCAACGCCGCGCCGGAAAAAGATTTCAAGAAAGGTAGAAAGATATGCAGCAGCCATACAGACCGTACCGGCGGCAGAGGCAATCGAATCGGGTCATCCGAACTTGGTATCCAGGTTCGCAACAAAGTCTTCAATCGACTCAAAGTATCCCTCCTCCACTACGCTCGAGTTGTGGTCTCCGCCCGGCAGAGGCTTCCATACTTTCGTGGGGGACTGGCAAATTTCGTAGAGGCGGCGCATGTGGCTTGGTCTGCTCTGGTCAGCTTGTGCAAGAGAGGAGATGGGGTAAAGAGGTGTTGAAACGAGGTTATCAGAAATTCTCAAGGTGTATAATCAAGTCCCAGAAGGAATCAGGTTTTGTGGATGGAAATTAAGTCATCATTCCAGGGTGTTGAGGAGGGGGGGGGAATGAGCCACGGGGACGTACGGTACTATTTCATCCTGCAGTCCGGAGAGAAAGAGAATTGGGACTTCGGTGATGGAAGGGAGGAAGCTGTCGGAGGCCCAAACCTGGTGGCAGAGGAGGGTAAGAAATCTCGCAGGGGGAATGATGCTGTCCGCTTTTAGCAATTTAACACCAGCACTACGCACAGGTCGGAAACGCACGACGGGATCAGCTTCCTCATGCTCAGAAATGTGTTCTCCAGCACCAGACCCACCAACTTTTTGTCGTTCTGATTCCGGGCCGCCAGTTGGATGCTCACCGCACCGCCCAAGCTCTGCCCAAAGATCACGATGTCGTTGTCGCGGGTCTCCGCGCGGGTCCGGAGGTACGCAAAGGCTGTTTGCGCATCGATCATGAGGCCGTTCTCGTCTGGGGATCCCGTCGAGAGCCCGTAGCCACGGTACTCCAGCATCAAAACGCTGCATCCCATCCGGCGTACAAAGGTGCGCGCAATCGGCACGCGATGCCCAATGTTGCCTGCGTTGCCGTGGAACATCAAGACGGTGATTCCCTTGCGCATGCCGGTCTTTGGAGGGCGGATGTAGAAGGCAGAGAGCATCTCGCCATCGGGGGTCGGGATCATGAGCTCCTCGAAGTCGGAGATGCCGAACTGCGACGGGCGAGGGACTTCGGTGCGGGCGTCATTGGGAATGTGCGACGGGTAGATCAGAGCCCTGGGCCGGTCAGCATCAGTATCAGCAAGCGCATGCGAATCGTATACGCATGTAGACCATCTAGCAGTAGCATGTAAAGAGAGGCAAATAAGGAGGAGAAGGGGGAGGAGGGGGAGAAGGGGTAGATGGGAATGGCCTACTTCTGCTTGAAATACAGCAAGGAACTGAGCGCCGCTGCGATGCCCTGCCGCCAGTGTCAGTATAAGAAGTATTCAGCTACGCGCCGTGCCATGTAGCAGCGAGCGGCGCGGGAGAAGCAAGCAAACCGAAGACACCAGCACCGGCAGACGCATGTAGCTATAGACACTGCTCGCGATTCCAGAGGCCTGTTGTAAGCATCCGCCCGAGTTTTCCTGCGACGACATTGTAGAAGGGAGACGAGAAGAAGCGATGCGATGCGATGCGATGCGATGCAATGCGATGCGATGCGATGGGATGCGATGCAATGCGATTCGGCGAGGACAGAGAGTGTCGGTCAGGTCCCGTCGTGTTTCGAATGTGCGTGGCTCGTGGTCTTGTCTTGTTGGTGAGTGGCAGAGACCGAAGACCGAACAGGTACGGTACGGGTAACTCCGTACGGCAATGGGAGGCTTCTTAATTGTCGCGACTACGCATTAGATGCAATGCGTTGCGGTATGATGGTAATTTTAGAGGTGAAGGGAATCGAGCAGGCCGGAACCTTGACGATAAGATATAATCCTTTCGGTAAAGAGTTCAGAAAGACATCGGATCCATATCAACAGATGCTCTGTGCTCGTCGTACCGGCACTCGCTTACGTACGTCGGCCTACTGTGCGCATCTAGGAAGAATCTTCGAACTTGAACCGGCGAGTCGAAGATCAAAGCGCAGGTGAGCCAGACCTCATTTCATCCAAGAGCCGAAGCTGATTCCTCTCGCAATGGCTTTGGAAACTTGATCTATTTATCCACAAGCCTCGTCAGCCCGCTAGCTGCTAGGATGAATGATGAATGATACTGGAAGCAGATCAAGACGAATCCATAGCAGAGGCACAGCGGGAGCTACTTTGCGGACTATTGAGTTGCTATAACCGGACACATCAAACCAGCTGAGGTTGAGGGCCTGGTCGTCTCCCAAATATCACGAGTTTTTCCAAGAAAGTTGCAAGATTAGCAACGCTGCTTGGCCATTGCAAAATGGAGTCTACACTCGGCTCTAGCCGCAAGAGGCAAAGAGTCTAACTAACCAGCATCTTTTTTTCCTTTTAATATGCCATGTCAGTTATAATCTATAAAGCACGATCGGGAAGCGCTATACTGTATTTTTCCATGCAAGGAGAAAACTCGTATAGAAACTTCGTGCCATTCACCGATCAGCCTAATTTGTGACGAGACGTGCATATAGCTCGCGTCATGTGACTCCGCTCTACTCGGTCTTCCTTGGTCACTCGACCGATCCACTCTTTGAGCCTTGGGCCACTGGCTCACTTAAATATACATCAGAGCTCCCTCGACAGCTGGATTCTCTAGTTATTGATTTCAAGTTGATTGCTCTGAAGGTTCGGACTTTGTCGTGTGATTCACGACGTCTCATGTGACTCTCTGCTCTCTACATACACAGAGCGTCCCATGATTCCTTGGATAAGAGTATCCTTCTATGCCTTCGTCGACTCTTTATGTCTTGAGCTTCGACCTGGACTTAAGGTAGTGCCTTAGATAAAAGAGTTAAGGAATCCCCTTGTGTCTAACTTGACTCGTTTATCTCAGGCTGCGAACGCGTCCTTATGCGATTACGACTATTTCCTGAGTTGCTTACTAGGCGTCTTACTAGTTATCCGCTGCTATCTAACCCTAGCCCTTCTGATTAACTTATACTAGCTCTGAAGTATATCCTTTTCATATTCTCCTTCTTCAAATACCCTAACGTACCTTGCTCCTCCTTACAACTTTTGTTAAGTTATCCCTTTAATCACATTTATATAATGTAAACGATCTTAGAACACGCAAGTAGATGTCGAAAGTAGAGGGTATCGATAAAAAGGTAAAGAGATTCTTATGTGGTATAGTCAAAAGTGCTTGTATATGACTTAGAACGCTTAGGAATATGCTTTCAATATCAAAGGGACTTCACAGCTTTGCAGACTCTTAAAACCGCTGCTGGTTCGTAGGCCACACCGCGTACAGGTATTGGGTCGTCGTCTCCCTAGGGCATCTTTATCAAAGGGCTTGCTTGTTTCAAAATTCTATAATTATATCCTCCTGCTCAAATACTGTATGCCGAAATACAGTGCGGCTCTTAGCACACTACGCCGGTGAGCTTCCTAGGTATATATATCGAACTATTCGGCCTGAATCAGGGGTGGTGTCAATCGAACAGTTGGCAGTCCAATAGAAGAAAGTTGAGAGCGACAGTTTAAAAAGCGACATGCCAAGTGGGAGACTTTAGTATTAGGTACAATATCGTTAGAAAAATACACCTATAAATCAGAATACGAAGTCAAGAATCCGATCAGACTAGTCCAAAAGCGTCGAAAGTTGGGTTAGTTGATAACACAAGACTCCTATGACTCCCAAGACACTCAGCGAGGGAACTAGTCTACGAGTTTATCAGAGGAAATTTCTACCAACTTTCTGCACAATTTAGAACATAGCTTTTTCTTATCGTTTGGCCGTTCGGCAGCTGGCAACTGTCGGTCAAAGCAGCTCTAGGCCAACTTGGAAAGAAAGTTGCCGCATATTTTTGAGCCGAACAGGGCGACTGGAGGATGACAGCAGTAGGCTGTCTATCACGTGCCGAGTACAGAATTCTCACAAAAGCTGACTTGAATCTTCAACCTCCTGAACGTGGTACATCAACACTGCTTGACCCTCCGTTCCTCAGATCATATCTTCCCTCTATGGAGCCATCAAACTCTGATGGATCACACTTATCACATTGCCTCACCATGACCGAAAATCCCTCCGCCACTCTGGCACCGTGAGGCCGAGCCAAACATCGCTCGAGATCGTGATGGAAGAGCGGTCTCCATCCATAGATAAGGGTGACAGCGCCCAGAAGCAGGCAGCATGCCTCAACTGCCGGAAGAGTAAAACGAAGTGTGTGAAAGAGCCGGGCGAAGCCAAGTGTAAGAAGTGCGCGCAGACGGACGTGGAGTGCATGGTGCCGGATTATCGGGTTGGAAGGAAGAAGGGGGTGAAGAAGTACGTCTCAGTCCCTTTTGCTTAGGTTGAAAAAGACACTGTTGATCTGGAGAGTGCTGATGCGGGTTGGGATAGTAAACGAGATGGTCTCGAGAAAGCCGTGTATCGTGTCGAGCAGGCTATCAAGAAAGCCAGGACGCAGGAGAGCCAGTCCGAAGAAGATCAGAACACTTTGCACCTCCAGATTCTACTGAATGAAGCCCAGGGTGTACTTCCCGAGGTTCTAGTATCGGATGGCTGTACATTACCAGCGAATGAATTTCTTTCGGCCCAGCACCCAGGGCCTCCAGTCAGTCCCGTCAGAGATCCTGTATTTCCGCAGACGGCGAGCCCTGGTGATCAATACTCCCTTGATGATGCAGAAAACCCACTGCAGCTCCTGGCCAGAGCTTCAGATCTGTCTGCGCCGTCGAAATCAGCCCTGAACACGATCCCAAGGCCGAGCTCAGGCCCACCGTCGACGGGTATTGGAGACCAGAAGCTTCGAGACTTCTTTGGCCCATTTCGCCCGAGCTTGGATGTTGGACCGGAGGTCGATCCAATTGACCTTGGGCTTGTTACGGAGGATGAGGCTGCAGTTTTGTTTACTTTGTAAGTCGCCCTCCTATATT
The DNA here is from genome assembly GCA_024741835.1 of Diplocarpon mali. Classification (NCBI taxonomy): domain Eukaryota; kingdom Fungi; phylum Ascomycota; class Leotiomycetes; order Helotiales; family Drepanopezizaceae; genus Diplocarpon; species Diplocarpon mali. The sequence goes on from JAENRP010000249.1 coordinate 46,847, forward strand.
CTTTACATATGCTCACATTCTAGCTTCTACGATAACCTATCTCATACTCGATGGGGCTTGGATCCGCTCCTTCATACTCCGCAATTCGTTCGCCGACAGTCTGCTTTCCTCTTCACTTCGATTATGGCCGGATCCGCTCTGTTCATACCAACAGCGGCAGCAGTTTCCAAACGACTCACATCTCACAGCAAGGTTCTGGTCCACAACCTCATGATCAAGCGAAATCGGTCCCCCGAGATTGTTCTTGGATTTATGGTCAACATACCGTGGATGGCTCCTGGCCAACACTGGTCTGACGATGGCACTTGTTCTTACATGGCTTCGGCTCTGACTATTGCGATGGACATCTGCCTCAACAAGCTCATTGTCCCTCCCCCGAGTGATTCACTCGCTGGTATACAAGAGGGAAAGGCGCCCTCGGACTGCATCGCTGCCCGAAAGGCGTTGGAGCTTGATGGTTTTCCAGAAGTTGATCCGACTTCAGATCTGGGGAGACGATTGCTTCGACGACGAGAGAGGATTTGGCTGGCACTATTTGTCTTGGATCGAGGGGTCTGTCTAGCGAGGGGGCGAAGCTTCACCGTTCCCCTCACCAAAATCATCGAACGCTGCGATAATTGGCACAAGTGCTCTATTGCTGATCGCTGGGACGGATCTATCGTCTCATCCGCTGTGCTACGCAGAGATCTTGCAATGCTGATAACGCAAGTCAAGAAGACTTGCGACGGCAATCAGACGTACCCTATTAGTGGAGATATCATTGCTCAGTCCCTCCAGGAAATGATTGATGGCTTCTTCAACAACTGGTACTCGAGCTGGGCTTTTGCTATAGGAGGCATGAAAGATAATTCCATCCCACCGTACGTCGAGATCCTCGTCACACATGGCAGACTATCAATTTACAGCAGCGTTGTCAACCATCCCACCGCATCGACGGAAGCAAAAGGTTTCTTTCGAGCCGCGGGTCTCTCATCCGCTCTGAATGTGCTCCGTGCTGCAGTCCAAGGCGAGGACCGTCTCAAGTCCATGCCCAATAACACTTCCATCATGATATCCTTCGCAGCCTGCTTCGCCTTCTATCTTAGCACAGTCGGCTCAACCGGTACCATGAGCCTAACACCCAGCATCGGCCGACTCATCGAAGAATCCGCTGGCGTCCTCGAAAGAATTGGTTCCACCCCGGCCCACCGTAATGGGGCGTCAGCCCTGTACGGGCGGCACCTGCGTGAAGTCGTCGGTGCTTCGCCTCAAGTTTCTAAGAGCGGAGCCCAGGGCGCCAGTCATGCTCAGACAGATCCTGTGCAGAACTCGGCTATACAGGAGCCTGCTCAAGCCTATCGGACTCAACCTATGTCTCCTGGCATATCGGAGCTGCTGAACTTTTCAGCTATGTCGGACAATCAGATAAACGAGGCTATCCATTACGCGGGAAAGGAGTGGGAAATTTTCCCCCCCAGTTTGCGTACGGATGATCAGACGGCGCTTGATTGGCTGGATTGGTTCAACATGGACATTAATGTTAGAGGATAAGGTGCCACTCCCCTTCTCCAAAATCTACGCCGTTCTCGAAGCACAGCATGTGCATTGAAAATGTTATCTCAATATTCTGATATGTGGCGAGCATTAGGCCGTGTGTCATTGAGAATTTGCTTCCCGTTTGAGACAGCTGGATATTGGCTCGAATACGTCAGTCTCTCTGCCTAGAAAGCGGTTTTGGAGTTGACGGGTACCGACACGGCTGTTCGTTCAGTACAGGAGGCTCTGCCAGTGCGAACAGACCAGCTTCATGCCTCAGTCCGCTTGAAAGACATGGAATACCTTGGGTTACCATCTCAAATTTTTGACGTTAAGTGACACCACGTGGTGCAAGCTCGAAGCTCTCCTCCGGCACGTCATGAAGCTGCGTCCGCTACACCTTGCCCATATCCTCTTCAAATCGAGCACGGTATTCCAAGTTGTGCTCCGTGCTGACGATTCAGACCCCGTGGAGTCGTTCCCTTGGAGTGAAGTATTGAGTATCGCTGATCTTGACTTCTCGTGAGATTGGATCGAGCGGAGTTTGGCTGACTTCTTCGGGAACGCGTGTGGAGTTGTTGGATACCAAACGAGGTCATCATAGCACAGCATTTACGATCCAGTTGGCTTCTTGAATTTCTTCGAAATCCCTGACAAATTTGTCTAAACCATGGATATCTCCTTGCATTGCGCTTTCTAAGTCCATCTTCTGCCGTGCAGCCTTTCTGGCATGGCCAAATGTTATAAAATCCGTCTCGCATACTGTAGATTAGTAAGTTGAGGTATAGCAAAAAGCTACAATAAGCAGGAAATCTAGCAGGAAAGATTTCAAGGAAACTCTATGGCTCCGCTATAGAGGAATCAGAGGCAATTCAAGCTTCACGAAAGGGAAGAAATTTGTGAGCTTTGTCTAGGATATATTTAGGTATTAAATAGATTCCCTCTCTGTAATATGCTCACTTCAAAGAGCCCTTTAAGCACTAGAACTTAAGCTCGCCAAGCCTCGCTTAGGTCCTATGTCAATATATCTAGTTTTTTCCCTATTAATATGCTATATTAGTTTAAAACTATATAGTATAAGCGGTAAACACTATATTCGGACTAGATATAAGGAGAAAGCTAGTATGGAAAACTCCTTGCGATGTACTGCTAAGCCTATTTTACCTATAGTTCTTGATTCCTTAGATAAGAGTCTAACCTATACCTTAGTCGATAGTATTCCCTCTAGGTCTCGGGCAAGTATATTCTTAGAAGATGCCTTGATAAATATACTCGCCTGAAGTTCTATGTTCTAAGATAAGCCCTTTTCGCTAATTGTGGCTATTTATCTGATTATATTCAGCATTCTCCTACTTAGCGGCAGCTCTCAGTTATAACCCTTTTTATAAATTATATCTAAAATTATTGAAGTATACCCTTTTCCTTCTTCTCCTATTCCTACTTATATACTACAACTTGCTTTTTTCCCATTTACATCTTTTGTTAGGCTTTTCTTTTGATTATAGGTGCATACTTAAATAATCCTATAATACGCAAGTAGACGTCGAAAATAAAGGGTATTTATAAAAGAGGTAGTATAATGGAGAGAAGGAATTTCATTTCGACATTTTCGAAAGTTCTAGCTTTATTTAACTTAGGGGTTGATTATTCTGTAATTGAAAGAACTCAATCTCGGCTTTACAGATTCTTAAAGAGTCTGCAGGTCCGTACGAGACACCGCGTATAGGTGTTGACTCGTCGTCTCTCTATACATCTAGTTCATTTACTTGAATAACAATACAGTGACTGACGCTTGGAGTAGGTCTGCTAAGGCAAGCAAAGATTGATACCTGAAATTTACATATGAAAGACACAGGGATCAATGATCAATAGGGACTTCGTAGCTGGCATATAGGCTTTTGTACTAGCTAGAAGAGATACTGTATCAATTACTAAGAAACTAGTAACACAGGGTCAGTTCAAAATTTTGTAGCAAGCGAAGCCATTTCTTCCAAGAGAATTAGAATATGACTGCGGATTAACATTATAAGCAAGTTGTTTTGAAATGAGCAAGATTACTAGAAGATGGACTGAATAATCAAAGTGATTATTTGAGTGTAAACCCAAAGTCAAGTGTATGACGTTTACTAATACAACTGAATGACTAGACTCTATAAAGCTTTAGCAGAGCAACTTATATCCTTACTAATATAGCAAATTTAATCAAATTGAGATTGTATTTGTTAAGAATAGGGCCAGGGTCACATTAGAGGCACGTGATAGGAGTCGCTCAAGGCAGGAGGCAAGGCGGGAGGGTAGGCATCTACCCTTGCCTAAAGAAGGGGCGGTGAGTAGGGCAGTAAAGAAAGCGGCCGCATCAGGTGCGCGCTAGTAGAGGGGCAGTTCTTCTACTTAGAGCTCTGCCTCTCTTGAGAGCAACCCCTGCTCCACATCTTTTCTTCTACCTACGTTGCGTACCCCTTAAGGCAATACAACGCCTTTCTCCATTTGGTTCTCATGAGGGTCAACCGTAACAATATTAGTCAACCATAAACTTGGTAGAGTGTTTCAAGCTGAGTTACAGTGCAAAATTTAGAAAATACAAATAGATATCTATCACTCTTTACTGAGCAAACTAAACACATTTGATGGGTTGTGAGATGTTCCCGTGTTTCTGCATGTACAGAAGGGGGTTTAGTGTGGGTCTCGTCCACCCCCCCT